>PVJL010003534.1:0-131220 GCA_004026885.1 Lyroderma lyra
AAGGTAGCCATTGGTTGACCGCTCTAGCTCTAGAGGCAACTAAGATTAAGGAAGCGAGGCGAACCCACCCTTTACGCGCGACCGCAGAGCATCCTGGGCCTTGGGAGGTGGGAGGAGAAGGACGTGCGCGGAAGGGAAAGGAGGTTCTGAATTGTAGAATTTGGCGACTGCGTATTTGAAAACATTAAAAATTGTCTACAATCCCTTTTGAAAATGGCTTGGTTTTAAATTAGAAATTATAAATACATAGCTAGAAAGTTACTTCTCGGTCTTAGCCCTGAAATTGCTGAATTCCAGGAGGATGTGGAGTTAAGTGTACTAAAGCTCCTGCCTCGAGATCCTGGCCTTCGTAAATCACGAACGCACTGAGAAATTTGACTTGAAAATGATTTTTAGGTTTTAGAACGACCTTGGGATGGAATGACATTTGAAACATTTGCACACAAAATTTTAAATGGAAATGTATGCGGTGCATGTCAGTAACCGATGGAGAGCTGTTCTATGGCATATTTTCCCCTTTAAAAAATTGCCTACCTTAAACGGCATTAATTGCAGGAGCCAGGCAAAGTAAAAAGAAAATAATCTCTTCGGCGAAGGTTATTTAAGCCTTTCTGAGCCTTCTGATTATGAAGATGGTTTAACACCGTACTGCGCCGTTGTCGCCATTGTTAATTTCTCGAGAATCCAAATTTCTCCATTCTGCAGAGAATCCAATTCTTGAAGGCAAATGCCTTCTAATCAATCTTCTGACAATGAATTATGGTAATTCCGTTTCTTGCTTGACCTCGTTTGCCGACTTTGCACTATTTCAAAGCTTTTATTTTATCCTGTCGATATATTTTATTTCCAGTTACAGCTGAACTCATCGGAACAATACTGTAATTAAATGTAATTTTCTGTATGCAAGATCTATCTGTAGAACATAGCAATCATCTGTTAATGAAAAGTAAATTAAGATGAGTAATGTCTAACACTGCACTGAAATAACTTCACCCATTTGTTTAAATCTGCTAATTCGTTAAAATAGCCCACTGGAGTTAGTACATTGTAGTCTGATAAACGCATCGGTGGATTTTTAAATAAGTTGCTATAAAGAGTCAAGAAACATGCTGTATTTAGGTGTAAAAACAAACATCTCTCCCTAGAGCTAAAAGGGGGTTGTTAACGTTCAAGGACAGTTGAGAACGAAAACTAACTCAGCATTCACAATACAGGAGGCAGTATAATCTCATTCTATCTTCACTCATGATTCTAGACAGGTATTGTTATTCATCATTATAACTGAGGAAACAGATTCAGAGAGCTTATAGAATCTACTACAACATACTAAACTAGTAAGTGGTGTAGGGCCAACATTCAAGCCTACCTTTGCTCAATTCCAGGTTTCAAATTTAGTGCTTTTCATGTTTCACCTATAGGTTAATACATAGAGTTGCTGGAAAGCAAAAAAATATTTAAAAGGTTGGGAGTCTCCAAAAAACATTGTGTAATTGTATGTAACACATATTCAAGATCTTTTCAATGTGCATTTTTATTTCCTCTATCATATCTGGAATAACAGAGACTATTTGACCTTGAAAAAAGACCAAAAGAATTTATAAACCTACAGAAGTAAAAACCAGGTTATTGAACTACTTCTAAAAGGTCATTCAAAATATGAGATAATTTCAAGTTTTTATGTGATTTTACATGGTTTTGATATAATCATTTTGATAGGATTAGAATTTTTTAAGATTATAGCATTAGCCATTTTATTTCACTAATACACAGGATTCAGCTTTTCAGAAATAATAGGGAACAAAGCCAACAAAACTACATTTTTATATTTCTGCCATTTGAAATTATATTTAACAGGAAGCAGGCTTCTTACTGATTTTAAAGATTATGAAAGAAATTATACTAATAATCATTAAGTATTTTGAAGTACTATTTTTAATATTCCTGGGCCTACATTGATATTGTAATATCTTCAGAGATGTTATATTGCTAACTAAATATCTTTTTACAATTTTTTTTGTGGTTCCCTGGCTGGGAATAGAACCCAGGCCACAGCATTCAGAGTCTTGAAGCCTAGTCACTACAACACCAGGGAACCCCCAAAATGTCTCTTTTCTACAGGACTTTAGGGCTGTTTTATGCTATGTAGTGAAGATATGGATAATATTAATTAAAATCTTCCTAGAAATGCATACCAATAGAATTATTCCCATTTTTCACATGGGGAAACTAAAGAGTTCGAAAAATTTGTTAGAAGTTTTCAGAAAAATAATAGGCAAAGTAGTAAGTAGACTTTCCAATTATAGACAATCCAGAAATTATAATGCCTATAATTTAAGAAACATACTGTAATCATCTCTTGAAAAGCACACCAGTATAATTATCCTTAGCTAACATTCAGATGTCCATTTAATACCATTCTTAAAAACAAAAAACAGAACAGCACTGTCAAATTTTATTTATTCTGCCTAGATATGTGATAAAGTAATGTGATAAAAACTCAAAAATTTTAAATCTGAATTCTTGGTGTCAATATTGCTAGAAAATTTTACATTTAATAATAAGTTCCAGATAAATAGTAGGTTGTCATCATATAAAAAATTTTAAACAGTGTTTAAAAGAAAACTGAATGGCTTAGGAAAACTTGAGTTGGGTGTAAAGAACAGTAAAATTGGAAACACAGGAAGTGGTCTGTTCTTATAAAAACTAATTTAGTCTAATTGTTATTATTTGCCTTTGCAGTACAGAAAACTGATACCCTTTGATAGTGCTCTGTTTAAGGGATAAATCTATTTTGGTCATTTGATGAAATTTACAAGTTAATTATTTTAATAATGGAGAAAGAAATAAAACTACTGAGATATTTATTAGTATTTTTCAGAATTGGTTAGTAAATCATTAATAGTTCCATACTAAGGTAGTTACACAGGAGAAATTAAAACATATAAAAATACTATATTAACAGTGTTTATAGCAGCTTTATTCATATTAGGCATAGCAGGAAACAAATATCCATCAACATGAGCATAAATTTTAAAACATACTACATTAGTCCCCCCCTTATATGCAGTTTCACTTTGCACAGTTTGAAAATAATAAAATGGAAAATTCCAGAAATAAACAATTCATAAGTTACAAGTTGTGTGCCCTTCTGGGTCATGTGATGAAACCATGAGCCATCCCACGTGGGGTGTACATCATCCCTTTGTCTAGCACATCTGCATTGTATACTGTTACCCATCCATTAAATCACTTGGTAGCCATCTAGGTTATCAGATCAACTGTTGTGGTATCACGTGCTTATGTTCAAGTAACCCTAATAGTAGCCTAATACTATGTCACAATGCGTACATCATTTACCTCACTTCATCTCATCACAAAGCATTCTGTCATCTCACATCATCATGAGAAAGGTGAGTACAGTAACAGGTATTTTAAGAAAGAGACCACATGTACATAACTTATTATAGTATATTATTATAATTGTTCCATTATTAGCTATTAAGTTATTTAACAATAAATTAATCTCTTACTGTGCCTAATTTATAGATTAAATTTTATCATAGGTATGTAGCAGAAAAAACATAGTATGCATAAGTTTGGTACTATCCACAGTTTCAGGCATCCACTGGGGTCTTAGAATGTATCCCCCAGGAATAAGTGAGGACTACTGTATGAGGGCTGTCTGGAAAGTATCCAGCCATGTAATATGAAAAATAGAGGCATTTATGGCTGAATTTTTGTCTGGACTGTGCTCATATATCCTTAAATTGTTATGCTGGTCATCAACAGAATTAACTACTGATCAACACGGATGAATTTCAAAGACATGATGTTGAGCAAAAGAAGTCAGACATGAAATAATATATTCTGTGTATTTCCATTAATAATCAGTTCAAAAACACAAAGTTAATCTATATCAGTGAAAATCGTAACTGTCGACTAGGGGGATAAGAAAAGGGATTGACTGGAAGGGAATCAATAAATACTTTTAGAGTGATGTAAAAATACTATATTTGAGGTGGTAGTTAAAAGAGTTTCCTTTATCAAAACTAATCAAATTTATATTTAAGATAGGTATTTTTCTCTTTGAATTTTACCTCAATTATAAAAAATGATTTAGTTTATTAAAATACACACACACACACACACACACACACACACACACACACACACTGTATATAATAGAAAAATCTAGAAGTAGACCTGGCTCAAAATATGATTGAATCCAAGTGCTCAATGTCACTAAAATTATTTTACTTTTTATCTCTTGTATGGACTTTCCTACGTGTTGGTTTTACATCAGGCAAGTTTTCCCTGCCAGGTATAACCCACCAAAGCACCAACCTTGCAATCTATTCACCTAGCAAACCCATTAGAAAAACATTACCCCTTTTCTGATTGGTCCTGCAGAAATCCTGCTACTAACTGATTGCTCATGTTTGAACATGAACTAATTACTGTGGCCAAGTAGTTGCTTGGGTTGGGAGAGGGCGAAAGGGTATAAACAAGTCATCTGAATTTTCACGTTATCCTAGAAGAGTTGAGAGAGCCGGTTCTCCAGAGGAAACATAGAATGATGTTACTAAAAGTAATACTGGACAAAACCAATAGATGTCCCCAACAGTGATAATGGTAATTTTATTCAAATAGGTTTATAGACCAGAGTGGTATACTTGTTTTTAAAATTCATTTAAGAAAAAACATGTTAATTCTATGTTTCCCAGGCTGTAAATACAGATAAGATTACCTACTGTGTCAGTGCCAAAGTTGTACTGGAATAGTGCCAGTTACATGCCTATTGTTTTTTTTTGTTTTTGTTTTTAAACGTTTCTTTCTTTCTTTCTTTTTTTTTAATGTGGGTAGTTCCCTGGCTGGGAATTGAACCCAGGCTACAGCACTGACAGCGAAGCCTTAGCCACTACACCACCAGGGAACTCCTACATGTCTATTGTTTCGCAGATCCTAGCCTGCCTTTCTATATTCTACTATGTGATACTGGGGCTAGTACCTGGCAAACTACATTTCCCAAACTCCTTGCTGGTTGACTCACTGTTAGGTTCTGCCAAAAGGAGGCATTAGGGAAAGATTGGAAGCTGGGAATTGGGAAGAAGTAAGTTCCCTTCTTGGTGTCCCTGTTCCAATCATTATTTTGCCATGTATAATGCATTCCTGTGTATAATGTGCACCCACGTTTTGGCCAAAACTTTCAGGGAAAAAATCATTTTAATTTTTTAGTTCAAATTTTTGTTTCTATTTAGGTACTTTTTTGGTATTATAAAGGAATTTTAGCATTTATTTTTAACATAATGGTACAAAAAATTATGTAACAAATAATTACAAAATATAACAGACACAAGGTACAAGAAATTTTATCTATAAAATTTTTTATATAAAAAAATCCATCATTGTATACCAGGGTATTATTTTGCATTATCATTATTATTTCTAGACTTACACTTTTAGCTCATAAGCATAAATAAAAGAATTAAAAACATTTACATAAATATAGAATTAGTACTACCCATGTATAATGCTCATCCTTACTTTTCCCTCACAAATTTGGGCAAAACGTGCCTTATACATGGCAAAACATGGTACTCTAGCAGCAGAAGTTATCTCTCATCTTACTGTCTTTTGCTGCTCCTGGGACTAGATTTCCAGAGCTATCACCTTAGGCTGTGGGAACTTTACTCTGAGTTTCCACGTGGCCCCAGCTCTATTCTTTTGTTCCCTTAATCATGCAGGTTAACTGCTTACCACAATTACAAATATGTGGTTTATGTTCCCTTTGTGATCTTTCAGCCTCTCAACACTTATATACCAATTCTATTAAATAATCTCTGTTTAAACTTGGTATCATTTCTGTTTCCCCAATATCATCCTGACTTAACTAGTACCCTAGAGCCAAATTTTGGAGGTGAAGGTGAAATATCCACTTCTTTATGGTATTATAGTTACTGTGTTAGATGGGTTCCAGTGAATTGTTACTTGATGGTACAGACTGAATGTCTGTGTCCCCCCCCAAATTCACATGCTGAAATCTAAATCCCAATGTGATGTTATTAGGAGGTGAGGCTTTTGGAAGGTAATAAGGTCATAAGAGTAAAGCCTTCATGAATGGGGTTAGCGTCCTTACAAGAGGAGGCCAGAAAGCTATTTCTGTTCTCGGCCACATAAGGATACAATAAGAAGACAGCTATTTGTAAACCAGGAAGTAAGTTTCCTCACCACACACCAGATCTGCCAGCATCTTGGTCTTGAACTTCCCAGCCTCTAGAACTCTGAGAAATTTCTGTTGTATAAGCCATCAGTCGATAGCATTTTTGTTATAGCAGCCTGAACAAACAGACACTGTTACATCCAAATGCTTTATATAATTTAGTGAAACAGTGCTCTCAGTGCTCTTTTCTAATAGTACAAACACACTAAGGAGCTGGCCTGGGGTGGATCTGAGCAACAGTCACTGTGCTATAGTCAGACACTATCCCATCTGATAGCTTTTGATTGAGACACCCGTGCTTGACTCTTTTCCCTTGGAAAAATTCTTTCCCAGGAGGATTCCGAGGTCTGTGACTCAAGCTGAGGTCCTCACTGCATGAAGTAGCATTTACAATCTATATGGCTCAGTACTAAAGCTAATGCCTTGGGCTGAGCACACACAGAGAATATAAATGAGAAGACTGTGTATGCTCGGTATGAGGTTTGTAGCTGGCAGTATTACTTCAGCACCACCCCCCGCCACACACACACACACATACACACACACACAAACTCCACAAAATTTTTAGCAACTTCTAGGGAGTAAGTAATACAATAGGTAACAAACAAGCATCAGAATCACTTGGAGTATGATCTTATATTTGTGTAGCATTTTGCAGAGTGCTTTCACAAAGATTACCTCATTTGATTTTAAAACAAGCTTGTACAATCCGCAGCCTATGGGCCACATGCAGCCCAGATGACTTAGAATGCAGCCGTACACAAATTCATAAACTTCCTTAAAACATTACAAAAATTATGTACGGACCTTCTTTTTAGCTCATCACCTATCATTAGTGTTAGTGTAATTTTTGTGTGGTCTAAGACAATTCTTCCAATGTGGCCCAGAGAAGCCAAAAGTTTGGACACACCTGTAATTTAAGACAACCTGAGCAATAGAAAGAACAGATATTTTTCACTCTTAACAGATGAGGAAACTGACTGAAGTTAAATCAGATTTGTCTAATATTAACATAATGTCAACCACATATTTAATTTTAAATTGTCTAGTAGTCCCATTTTAAAAAGGTTTAAAAAGTGAAATTAATTTTGCAATATAGTTTGTTTAACATCTAAAATATCACTTTAACATGTAATCAGTATTTTAAAATTATAAATGAGATATTTTACATTTTTTATACTAAGACTTTGAAACTTGGTGTATATTTTAGTTATAACACATCTCAATTCAGACCAGCCACATTTCAAGTACTCAACAGTCACATGTGGGCTGTGGCTATCCTATTTGACAATATAGGGTTAGATTATTTACTCAGAGGCATATAATAGGAAGTAGTCCCAGGTAACCAAGCTTATGAAAAAGGAAATAATGGTTTGGAAATGTAGAGACCTGAATTCCAGGAATGACTCTGCCACTTACAGGTTGTAGGGAAAGAGGACAAGGCATTTGTCTTCTTTAAAGCTTGGTTTCTGGTTTGTTAAGACAAATGGCATTAATCAGATGTCTTTACTTCCTTCCCTGCCCCACCCCCAGCCTTTCTGCAAGAGAAATCTTGTAATGAAGCCCAATGTTTAAAACATAGGAAGCATTATTTAAAACATAAGAGCTGCTTCTCTCTTGAAGGGGCATGGCAGCGGGGAGGTGAGGGGGCACAAGTGGATTACAACCTGTTTAGGGTACACATGTGCTTGTGCACACACACACGCATATTCTGAGGGACTCTGAGGAACCCTTTGGGCAGATCTGAAAACCATTAGAGGAAATCATCTCTACGCTCCTTCTCATTTTAACAATGTCTTTGATTCTGAGGATACAATTCCACTCAGGCAGGGTTGACTCTTTCAACCAGTGTTTAGTTGTTTAACCAAGAAAGAGAAAGTACTATTATTGTAAGTCCAGTACTGTCCACTGTAAGGTCTGAGAGCTTGCTCTGCCCCCTACCCCTGGGAACCTGGACGCTTCATGAACTCCAGAGGAAAGTAACGTCTTTCTGGGAACGGCGAGACCCACTGAGATAAAAACCATACGTGCTGCGCGGCCTACGTGATGATTTGGCCAGCACAGCAGTATCTCTTCTTTAGAAACTGCCTCCTTCCCTCCCTATAAAACCCTTGCTACAATAGATCTCGGCGCTGACGCTGGTTTTGGCCTCAGCCCATCTGCACCCATACGCTGTGAATAAAATTTTGTTAACCCTGACCTGGCCTCCAGCACCTTCCTCTCGGCATCACTAACATCCACAGACGTCAGTATATTGGTGTTTGACTCACAATTTTAGTTTCACAGATCATCAATTTTTAAAAATGGAAGGAGTCTTTAAGATCAATTATTCAAGTGGTTTTCTGATTTTCTCCTTCGTCGCAGAAGCTCTCTTTAAACAGTACCTTACACAGAAATCTCAACCACGCCGGCAGCGTCAGAAGGGCCCTGCACGGTGGAAGTGGAAGTGAGGAGGTAGAACCCTCACAGCTCAGCATCTCCCAAATACCCACTTCCAGAGAAGCCCCCAAGAATCCTCTCTCAAACCACCTAGACAAACCAATGCACAGTTTTAACAACCCAACTTTAAACCCAGTTCTAACCCGTTCGTCTAAAGAGGAGACCAAGGCCCAGTGAGGTACTCAAAGTCCCAACACTAGTTGGTGTCAGAGCTGTCGTAGATCCCGGTCACTGGTATCCTAGAGCTCACTGGTACTGGCTCAAAAGAGCCAATTGTTCCATTTTCAGAAATTCTGCAAGCCAGTTGACATCACATTGGTAGCTGGAAATAAAGCAGGGGATAAATATTTACACCACAGAAACCAGCAAATGCTACAAAGCAGGGTTTTCCCTGTAGAGCTGGTTGTTAAACCTTTACCAGCTCATCTTTGAACGCAAGGTTCCTGAGTTGGGGGTCTTTATACACTATGCAACAACCTGAGAATAAATCCCCTGCCTTTTGAAAGGAAAGAAAATTCTACATTAATAAAAAATTTAAAATCAACAATTAAAAATTGTGTCTGTTCATGAAGAAGAACTGAATACCTGCAATAGAAAATTTTCTCTATTTACCACTTTCTACTGTCTTATGGGTACCGGGTCCTTTGATTCTTTCAAGGTGTTAACTTGGAGGCTTCGGCTACTTTGATGATTGATTTTTAATGTTAGGTGAGCCAGGCAGTCAAAGCTTTAGGACATTAGTAAAATTAGAGCCTAAACACAAAACAAGAACACAAAAGAACCAATCGAAACGGCTGTTTGAGTAGGAATGATCTGCTATACCTTTTGTTTCAGTCTCTCTCTGGTTCTACTTCTGGCTAAGAAGGTATTAAAGGTCGCTGTAAACAACCGCTGGTCTCCAAGCTCCTGGGTTGACCTCTGCCGCCTCCTATTTAATCCTCCAACTGAACTTCTGATTCATAGTCTTAACAATGACCCTTTCCCTCTGCCTCTCCCTCCCCTCCCCTCACAGTCCTTTGTAGTGCTGCTGCAGCTCTCCTCCTGGGCCTGCTTGGGCATGCTTGTGATGTCAGATACTTGCACTTCATCTGTCCTTTTGTATCCATGGTGATGGATGAAAAATAAGCCGCTTTGCAGTGATTTGAGCTTTAATCCATTCAAATGATGCATGCTTTATTACTCAGGTGACTTTTCCCTCTAATACATGAATTAGTAAGGAGGAAGTGACATGCTTTTCCTTTTCCTTTCTTTCTTTCCTTCCCTTTTTTCCTTAACCTTTTATGCCTTGGTAAATTCAAATAATCTGATCTCAGCACCTGAAATTTTTTTCTCAATAGTTAAAACAATAGGAAAATAATTTCAGAATTATGATCCAAGGAAAAGAAATTATGAAAGATACTATTTTAAGTTCCTTCTCCCTCTATCTATACAAGTAACTTGTATTAGGCTAAGTAAAATATGGAGGACCCACAAGGGAAAACATGACAAAAACTCTGAAACATTTACAAAGTAGTTAAGTATTGCCAACTTAACACTGGTGGTACTTGAAATAATTTTAGTGGTATTCGATAATTGGCTTGCAATCTTTCTGAGTTAGGAAAGAGAAAATCGCAGCCTGGTGGTAGGCTTTAGCACCTTGCTAATATTTCCTAATCATTTTTTAAAAAACAAGAAGAGCAGACTTTTTGCACACAAATTTGCATACAATGGTATCTGGCTAAAATGCAATAATTTTAAATTCTATCAACTTTCATAGTTATTTTACATTTATAAATGACACTGATTTCCAAGTGATGTAAAGTTTCCTTGTACTAAAAAGATATAATCAATACATAAGTGATACAAACAAATAGCAAAACCATGAAAGTAGTGTTCATGGGAAACTCTATGGTTGTGCTGTACGCAACAGCCAAGATCCTGTCTCCTTCTAGATTGGGAGGTGAGGGGGCATACATTTATACACTTTTCTTAAGTTAAATATTATCTCTTATTTTACTGCTCCAAAAGTCTGGACACTCAATGACTAATGTTTCCAGGGATGAATAAACCTTAGGAAAAAAATTTATTTTACATGAAATATGTAGAACAGGCAAACTCTTAGAGACAAAGTTGAATACAGGTAACTAGGGATAGGGGGAAACAGGAAGTTATTGTCTAATGAATGCAAAATTTTGGGGGGAATAATGAAACATTCTAGACAGCAGTGATAGTTATACAATATTTTGAGTGTACTTAATGCTGCTGAATAGTACAGTTAAAATTGTGGTAAAAAATGGTACCACAATTTTCTAAAATATTGCAATTTATGGCTGTTGCTATCCTAGGTGAATTAAGTTTTAGTGACTGACACAGGCAGAAGCTAGTGATGGGTCAGAATCTGGCTTCAGAGTTTAGTGAAGCTGACACGCACAGGATGTCCTTCCCCAAATTCAGAGACAAAGTAGGATTTGTGGCAAGTCCAGGCTCTGATTGAGTATCAGTAACCGTGCAATTCACTATGTATTGGATTTTGAGACAAGTACAAGGGACCTGGTTGTGTAGGCTCACGTAAGAAATCAGACAGCAGGAAGTATGAACCCACTTGTCTTGTTTGGCAACACTCAACTCTCTTCTTTTCAAGAGCATAGTGGCCAATTGCCTGCTCTTAATGGCAGGACAAGAGTGGACTGAGGTCGGTACCTGGACCAGGTAGCAGGGTAGGGAGAACAGTGTAGCAATTCCAAGTACCTTGGTCCAGTTTCTAACACCAAAATTAACAATTGGGAACTAAAGCCAGATAAACTCTAACACTATGATATTACTTAAGATATTTAGGATGAATAGTTGGGTAAATTAAGAAGACTTTTTTCAGATAATATAAACAATACAGATAGTGGGATAAAAATTATTAAACTTGAAAATATCTCTAGCCTTCCCCTTTCCTACTTTCTGCCTAGTGGAATGCAGCATGGGATTCTTTTTCCTGTTGCCTCAGAATTGTGACTATTGCCCAAAGCTGAGATTATTCTCTAAAGAGCCATAAACAATTAGGACTCAAAGCCTTCTACCAAATTTATCTGAAGAAAACAAAAGTACTAATTTGAAAACCTATACACACCATTATGTTCACTGCAGCATTACCAACAATAGCCAAGATATGGAAGCAACTTAGATGTCCATCAAGGGATGAATGGATAAAGTGTGTGTGTGTGTGTGTGTGTGTGTGTGTGTGTGTGTATGAACCTGCTGAACCACACAGTGAGGCCTCCTCACCTCTGACCCTACTCACAGAACAAGGAGGTGTCCCTCCACCAGACCCTACTGTGCTGTCTCCCCTACTTCTATTGTGTTCAGAGTTCTAGGTTCTACTGCATGGGAGAAGGAAAATAAATTGAATCAGAAATGAGACTAAAGTTTTAAAACTGGACTATACTTCAAAACCTAAAAGTAACCAGAATATCTCCAACATGTTTTGGAATTCAAGAGAGCACAGTTGAAAATCGCAATTGGCAAAAAAACCCCACAAAAAACTATTTTTATTAATATTCTACTGAACTAAAACAGCTCAATTAACATAGTCAAACTGTATACATGATTTTATATTGTGATTTTTCATTTAATAATAATTTTCTCATCTCAAAAAACTTCATAAATATCATTTATAATAGTCTCATTTTCATTTTACAGATGTCATATTTATGTAACCATGACTCTATTGTAGGACATTGGTGGTATTCTCAAATTTTAAGAATTGAATTATAATATTTATGTATTCATTAATAATTATAATAGAAATATTATTATCATTATTATTAAATATCCACTGATCTATTGACAAGGAGATTTTGACTACCTAGTGATTCATTAGAGGACATTTTGGGAAAATGATACTCCAGCCGTGAGTTTTGATGTGTTTACTAAGCTGGCAGCATTACACATTTTATCCTTCTAGTGTTTACCAATTTGTGTGGAGCTAATGGCTGTAATCCTCCAGCTTATAACATATTGCTGCATTCTAGAATATAAGCTCCGCAAGGGTGAGAGTTGTCTTTGTTTCATTCTCTGCTATATGCCTAGTACCTAGAACAAACCCCAGCACAGGTTATGCACCAAAAATAAATGAATGAATGAATGAATGAATGTAATCCTAAGGAGGAGTGAGACTCACTACTCCTCAATTTCCCTTTGGTTTTTGCAGGGTGGGTTTATAGGAACCACATAAGTAGGTGGTTAGGATAAGAATGGGTCTAACAGAAGAAATAATAATAGGAGGCAGAAGACAGAAACAAAGGAGAAGAGGGAGCTTTGGGTCCCTGGCATTTGAATACATATTGATGTGATCTTATAGTTTGTTTTTATTAAGTCCTAAATTAATCAATCCACTAGTAAGATAGCCAGCTCATATTAAGATGACTAAAACCAAGTATTGGCCAAGTTGATGAATACTGTCAAAAATTAGTAAGAAATAGAAGTGAAACATTATTTGAGTCTAAAGAGTAACTACCACAAACAAACAAACAAAAATCCCTTAAAAAGTTTCAGTGGGCTACTAATGAAAATTATTATCTCTGGGAAGTGAGAATTGGCAAAGGAGGTGGGAGAGGGGAAAAGGGTCTTAGACACATTTGTATACTTTAAAAGGTTTTCTGAGTTTTGATATTGCCTTAATAAAAACAAATTAATTTCTAAATGCTTAGTAAGAGGAAAATGTAAAGAAATACACTAAAGTGTTAATAGTGGTTTTTGAATGATAAGAACTATTTTTTGTTTTGGTTTTGTACGATTCTTCATTTTCCAAGTTTCCTATCTTCATTGTACATAATTCTACTATAGTAATAGTAGAAAAAAATCATTAAGAAAATGTCATGAAAATAAAATGTCATGTCCATGGGTTTGCTGCAAAGTATTACACATGCAAACAAAGAATTTAAAAGAGGCCAAAAAAAGGCTGGACTTTGTAGCTACTGGTTACAGAAAAAGGCAGAAGTTGGAACTGAAGAGAGGAAGTTGGCATGAGTTTCAGAAAGGAATGAATTCTGAATGTACATTGGAATAGAAAGTCTGACCTGCCATGGAGTTTACTGAGCCACTGTTCTTGGATTTCCCTTGTACTGTGATTCTCAGCTTACCTAGATTTTTCTGTATAATGAGACATGCACATCCATTTTCCCTCACTTATTTATATAACCAGATAAAAATGTGAACACCGCAGAGATCAGAAGTGAGACCTTCTCCACTAGGATATATTCCACCTGGAGTTGCTACTTCCTGGTTTGATACTCACTGGTCATGTCCACCACAAACTAGACAAGATCTTACACTGACTTTGGTTCATGATCACCTGACTGCTATTCCTCCTTAGTCAAAGAGTGAGGACTATGCAAGCTGTTGAGTTCCTCTATAGCAAGCTTGTCCAACCTGTGGCCTGTGGGCCATGTGTGACCCAGGACAACTTTGAATGCAGCCCAACACAAATTCATAAACTTTCTTAACACATTATGAAAATTATGCATGGATTTTTTTTAGCTCATCAGTTATCATTAGTGTTAGTGTATTTTATCTGTGCCCAAGACAATTCTTCT
Organism: Lyroderma lyra; assembly: GCA_004026885.1. Lineage (NCBI taxonomy): Eukaryota > Metazoa > Chordata > Mammalia > Chiroptera > Megadermatidae > Lyroderma > Lyroderma lyra. Next base: position 14,221 of record PVJL010003534.1, read on the forward strand.
TCTTCCAGTGTGGCCCAGAAAAGCCAAAAGATTGGATACCCCTGCTGTACAGGATGGTCATCACATATGGTGTGGTTAGTGCTGAATATTATCAGAAGCTGGTGACTGCAAGAAGTACCTCTGCACAGCAGCCTCCATACCGGCACAACTATCAGGGCCTCTAGCAAACCTGTCTTACTTGCACTTCACTGTCTTGACCATGGATGGTATCTGTCTCTGTGCCTTTCTTTTAAATAACTGTTCTGCCAATGTCCCAGAGGAGCATATTTGTTCATACAATATCCAGCAAAGATTTTTTACAAGTCAGTGGTCAAGGATGCACTGTTACTTGAACACCAGAAGGGTAACATGCTAGCCTACTACAGGGAAAGAGCCCCTTTAGAAATATTCACCATTTCAAGAAGCCCTAATGAAGGCCATTTGAAAATTTTTGTGTGATGTTTCCAAAATGTAAGGAACTATTACTTCTTGAAGGATCTTTTTTTTTTCTTTTTTTTTTGCTTTTTGGTATGCGGGCAGCTCCCTGGCTGGGAATCGAACCCAGGCCGCAGCACTGACAGCGCCAGCGCTGAAGCCTTAAGCCGCTACACCATCAGGGAACTCCCAGGATATTTTTTTTACTGATCCCTCTAATGGGCCTTTTTCATTGCACACTGTAAAGACATCTTAAATGATGTACAAGTTCTTTGGAATTACAAAGTCTCACCCCCAAACTCTTTAATATATAATGGAGCAGTAGAAGCTATTGAAATATTAAGGGAGCTGTGGCTAACTGAAATCAGCTGGGATAATTTTTTGGCCAAGGTCTTGCTGCTTAAAGTGGAGGTCTACAAACAAGTAATGTCAGCATCACCGCGGATCACTCAGAATCTCAGGCCACACCTGAGACCTACAGAATAAGAATCTTCATCCCAAGTGATATGTATGCACGATAAAGTTTGAAAAGTAGTGGCTTAGGAGAATCAAAGGTTGCTTTGGGAATGCTCTCATCTGTCAAAACAGAGACACTGCATCTTATGAAGTTCATAACTAACTTCTGAGAACGCTATACTGGTTATTTGATATTCAAGGTAGATTAGATGCTTCTCATAATCACAGCAGTATTTCAGATCATAGTTACTTTAAGCATGAGAAACTATGCCCTAGGCCTAAGGTTTGAAATCAACCCCTTCATTGCCTTGGTGATTCAGATCTTTTTAATTGTGATTTCAGTAGACTAGAGAGGATTCCTTCTCTCAAAGAATATTCAGTTTTTGGTGTGGAAGATGCTTTTCAGTCATTGCTGGGATTTTCCTTTGAGAAGCACTTACATAATTTACACAGCCACATAAAAAAAGACAGAGTTCATAGCTGATATGGGTCAAAGAATCAAGTTCTAGTTTTATTTGCCATTGCTTTGAGTTTGTCCCAATGTTACTCTGATAAAAAATACAGAATGTTAAGAAAAATGGTGTTTCTATGTTTTCTTACAAGTGGAAATACTTTGTAAGACTGGCTTCTGATGAACCTCTTCAAAATCAGAACAAAACCTCAGTTTTAGACTAGATTCACACATGTTCTTATGAATTGAGTGCAGAAGAAAGAGTTCATCAACTAAATGAAAATAATCAGTGGTTTGTGGCCCCAGTGAAGAGAAGAGATCCAAAAATTAAGTGTGTGTTTTGTTGTTAATTTGTTTCTGTTTTTTCCTTTTTGTTTTTTTATCACTTGAATGAACATGAAGCTATGACATATCAAAACAAGAAGAGTGACTCCTGTCACTATGATGGACAAAAACCATCAGAACACTAAAGATACTGGACGATTTAATCTTCTAAGACGGAGCCATTTTCCTTCCTCTTCATTAAATAGCTTTGATAATGCGTTTTCGAGATTATATGGACTCTTCTCATTCCGTAGCATGCTAAAGTTGTTCATAAACTGTTATTTGATATGTCATCATCTATTTCTTAATCGTAATTTTTTTTAACTTTGTGGTCAGTTGAGTTGTGTGGAGAAAATGCAGCTCATGAGGGCAATTTTTCAATGGCCTTTGCAAAGACAAAAAACCTGGCTTTGCCTCTTATTTTTCCTTTTGTGACCACAGAAGGTGTATTAATACTATGTTATTATAATGGTTGTCAAATGTATTAAAAAATTAAGTAGAAATTTCTGAAATTTTCTAGATGTTTTTTATACAAGAAATTGCAGGGGTAGGAGGAAGATAATTTTTAAACCATAAAGTTTGTGCTAAGGACAAAATACATGCAAAAATATTAGTAGGGCCTTTCTACTCTTTTTTTTTTTTAAATGTGGTTAGTTCCCTGGCTGGGAATCGAACACAGGCCACAGCATTGACAGTGCCGAAGCCTAAGCCACTACTCTTTTTTTGACAAATTCTGACAGTCATTTGAGAGTTCTTGTTTTTGGCGTATATGAAATTCAATGGAGGATTTATTGAAAAGTCTGCAACAGGGAATAAATAATGCTGATTTGAAATTTGTAATTTAAATGTACTTTCTCTAAATCCTAAAATCCAGTCAATAGGAATATAAGTTAAAAATATAAAATGTAATATTTTTCATATTGCAGTTAGTACCACAGACTTTGAAGTCAGAGGTCAGACAGACTTGAATCTATCACCCAGAAGTTACAATGTGAGCAAGTTACTCAAACTCCCTAAGTTTTAGATTTTTTATTTGTAAAATGGAAAACATCATGTCCACTTCACTCAGACTATTTTGAAAATTAAATAAGATAATTGCTTAGTAAATCCCAAGGCTAATGAATGTAGGTATTGTTATATTATCATTATACACCTAGGAATATCTTAACTAGACAGTAAAAGAGATAGATATTACTATATAGGTAAATATTGTTATTACGGATACTGTTGTTATACATCTACCAATATCTGGCTAGATAATGTAAAAGACAAGATATTTTATTCACAGTAGCATTCCATGACCTACATAAAGAAAAAACTAAAAATATACCATGTCTCTGGAAAGGAAAAATGAATAATTTAAAGATGTCAAATCTTTCCAAATTCATCTACTGGCTCACTGGCGTCCAAAAAACATTTCATTAAATTTTTCAAAATGATCTTCAAATACATTTAGGTGAAAAAACACTCAAAGTAAGTTTTAAAATGAAAAATAATAATTACAAGGATATAACATGTCCAAATATTAAAATATTATAGTGCTACAAAAATTTAAATATATGATAAAGAAAAGTTCTCAAATCAAAGAAAAAATTATTCATAGAACAATGCGTGGGTATAGAGATATTTGTGTATAACTGTACCTCATACTGTTTTATCAATTATATAACAAATGAATTTAAGAATAAAGTATAAAAACTTATAATATAAAAAACAAGCATAACATTAAAATAAATATTTATCAAATTTCTACAAGGAGGAAACTCCCTAAAATTAAAATGGTAAGAAAAGTCTCCACTAAACACATTAACAAAGGATATGAACAGGTAATTGCCCAAAGAGAAGTTAATGTATGTTCAAAAATGTGTAAAAGTCTAATGTCATTAGAAGTCTTTTTAAAAACTCCAAAATAAAATTATTAAACCTAGGCAGATTGCATTTTAGTTTCTCTACTTACTTAATATTTTAGGAATAAGGGCGTTCCCTGGTGGTGTAGGGGCTAGGCTTCAGCATTCTCAACGCCACAGCCTGGGTTCGATTCCCAGCCAGGAAACTACCAAAAAATAAAAAGAATAATAAAAATACTGAATGCTGGTAAGGAGGTGATAAAACAGGCACTCTCATACTCTCAGGGAGTATAAACTGGTTTAAACATTTTGTTAGTAATATAACAAAAGTCTTAAAGTGACTGTATCCCTTAACCCAATAATTTGACTTTTAGAATTATTCTCCTTGAAGGAATTCTCAAATACAAAAAAATTGTAAAGTGCAAACGTACATTATAGTATACAAAATTATTTATGAAAGAATATTGAATATAACAAATAATAATGTGGTTAAATATATTATGGTTTATGGTTAAATTCTGAAAAATATTAAAAATGTACAATTTATAAGGATAAGAGGAAATAAATTTAATAATTTTTTTAAAAAGAGACAAACTTGACTGTAAAAGTATAATAAATGTGCAAAAATATTATCTCTGTCTTCGGATAATAGAACTATGGGAATTTTTGTTCTTACTTTTTAACTATATATTCTGATTTGTCTATCATGAACATATTTAACTTTTATGATTAGAAAAATGTAAAATACTTTGGCAAATTCCAAAAGTAACATATTTACTTTTATAACAATTCATGCTTTTCTGGGTATGTGAGAAATATACAAAATAACAACTGTCAATTTATATTTCTTCCCTGACCACATGCCTAATTATAAACTCCTAGGTGTCCACAAAGAATGACATTATATACATTTCAACAAACTCTGATAAAAAAAAACATAAAATGTGTTTAGTTTAATATGCAGATAGGAGTATCTGCAATTTATATTTTTATAATATTTTATCAATAATTTCAAACCTAATTTATTAAAAAGTTTAATTTTTAATAAAACAAATACCAATCTATAAATTTTTTTTGCCTTTTAAATTTATGATCATTTTAGTGGTTCATGACAAGAAAAATAAAAATTTGTGACTGGAGAAGATATTTTTTCAAATTATTATTAAGCTATAAAAGATTTAAATTCTTATTGAGCAACGAAAAGCATCCAGCATAGGTTTTCAGAACATCTGTAACATGAAAAAAAAATGTGGGGAACTATTAATAGGGAAACGAGAGACTTGGAGCTATTCCACTGGGAATATTTCCAGATTGTAGCAACCATTACCATGCAACAGCTTTCCAAGGGTAATTATGTTTGGAATATTTACATTTGGTCTAAATGTGCACTGGAGGAAAATGCATTGTGATTAGTAGTGGATAAGCTTGCTAGGACACAACCTTGCTTCAGCCAGCAAACATTAGATGTCCAGAGAATGTCTTTTTTTCTAAGTAAATTTTAATATATTATGAGACAATTATTCATTTATATGTCTCATTTGGCATGCAAAATTTTTTTCCAGAACGCTTCTAGGAGAAAAGTTACTGTGACTGTAGGGACTTTGGAGTTAATCAGGCTGTAATGGACAGACGATTATGTGCATTAGTTTATTATTTTGAACCTCACTGAAATAATGATCATTCAGATCTGACTGGGCTCTTGTTTTCCTTGGAATCATCAAAGAAGAAAATGTTTATGATACAAATTGATATCTTAAAATCTCCTAAAAGAGAAAACTAATTTAAACACGTCAGCACATTGTTTTATTATGAGTTTCACTTGAATGAGCAATACATGCAAGGAAGGAGGTGACATAGCCTTAGGAAATGAACAACAGGTGACAGACTATGTGCAGTTCGCTGTTGTAACTCCTGTAGACACTTTTGCTCTGGAGATGGAATGACTATAGACTCAGCAGTCTCGACACAGGTCATCTATACACAATGGTCAAATAAGCAGGCAATGGTTTCATATATAAGAATAGCAATATACCTTGGCCTCAAAACCAGCTTGCTATGGTTGCATAAATACATAATATAAATGTAAGTTTTAGAATTCTTTATGAAAAGAGGAAGCCATTTTAAAAGGCTATTTAAATCACAGAATCCATTAATTAAATACTATTGCAGTGTGTGTATTTCTCTCTCACCTTCAATTTCGGAGCATTAAAATATGGAGAGATATATAATGTCACTTACCATAGAATCGGTGGCGTAACATAACAGGTCAGCTACTACCACTGGCTGAACGATTTTCTGCATAAAACTGACCATCACCAACAAACTTTAGTCAATGGTGCTCCTTCTACCTAGCTATGCAAAATCCATCACAGCTAACAGTCTATTTTTTTAAAGGAATGCCACTGTTATGCTTATTGTTTTCATGCACTGCCCACCACTACAGCCACTCTCAATCAGAATTGTCTTGAATGGACATAATATTAACAATGCCTTTTGTTTTTTTGTTTAACGATTCATTTTATTATTTGTTGGTGGTGAGTTAACTTTTACATTTTATCATATTTAGAGAGTGATAACGATTGGAAATCTGAAAGGCTAGCTGGGTCAACTATATGACTGGTGTTTTTTTGTTTTGTTTTTTACTGTTCTCTTCATGATTTTTAAGACATCTTCATTAGGGATAAGCAAATTGGTTGGAATTCAAATTTGACATTAAAATATAAGCTAAGTTCTAATTTTGAAACTGAAATATGGAAGGGTGAATGGTAGCAATATGAAGAAAGCAAAAAAACAAATTTTCACAATAGATTATAATGGTCATTCCTCTCCTTGCAGTGAAACTTCCCTCCCACTTGTCCATCTGTAAAACCCTCTCTGACCTCTAAAACAAAGCTCAGGCATCACCACCTGTTACAGATTGTTTTCAAAATGGCCCTCCTTACACCCATGATTTTGGATAGTTACCTCCCACATTGACTTTTGGCTTGGCCAAGGGACTTGTTCGGCCAATGAGAAAGGAGCAATGTGACACAAGCAAAGACTTGAAAAGTGATTACACATTCAAATTTACTTTCTCTTTCTGTTTTTGAAACTCAGCAGCAAGAAGCCTAGGGTAGCCTGCTACATGTTGGAGACACGTGACCCAAATGCCCTTGTTGATCCAGCCACCCATCATGTATGTGAGTGAGGCCATTCATAAATAACCAGACCCCAGGACATACCAGCTGACTATAGCCACATAAGTGAGTCCAAGTGATACCATCACATATGTCCAGCCAAAATTGCTTATCTATAGGTTTTGTGAGCTACTAAATAACTGTGCTTTTAAGGGACTGTTTTGGACTGGCTTATTATAAGCAAATACTGATACAAAAATTCGTTTCTATAATTAGGGTGTTGCCATAACATATATCTAAAATGTGTGACAGTGGCTTTAGATTAGGCCACAAGTAGACACTGGGAAAGCTGAGGACCAAGGCTGTCAGCAAAGCAAACTGTTAGCAAAGATAGGGCAAGTTTTTGAGCAAACTATTATAGTGGTGAAGTCTGGAACAACAATAAATAAACTTACACAGCAAACTGAAAAAATGGTGACTCATGTTGTACAGTAGTGAAACAATTTTTAAATCTGTCACCTGTGGTACCTTGGAAGCTAGAAAATACACCTCATAAACTTGTGGAACTGACTAAAAACATTTCCAGGCAGTGTCAACTGGTTTCTTCTAGTTGTAAAATTAGAAAGTACTGTAAAGGAAAGATGAGCTAAAGAACCATTCAGTTTACAAATACAATTTTTTTTTTTTTTTGGTATGTGGGTAGCTCCCTGACTGGGAATCGAACCCAGGCCGCAGCGTTGACAGCACCAGCGCTCAAGCCTTAAGCCACTACACCACCAGGGAACTCCCACAAATAGAATTTTGAAGACAGTGACCTCTATGTCTGGCAGGAGAAACTTTAAGAATATAAAACTGCACTATATTTTATTCAATTTTTAGGTTTTTAAATTCAATATTGCAAATTTGCATCTTTTACTAATTCTGCCATGAAATTTTCTTAGAAATGCTAATCTCTGAGGCTACAGTGGAGCAAAGCAAAACTAAGCAATTTGTCCAATTACACAGCAGGTAGTAAAGCCAGGATTTGATCTTGATCTATCTGGAGTCAAAATTAGTACATTCATTCCTTCATCCCTGTTTTCCAAATTCTTTCAACAAGGAGAACCTTCCAGTTTATGAGTTACTAACTTAAAATGTATACTATATTTTCACTTACAAAGATTCTCAAAAAATACACAAGTTTCCACAGAACTGAATCCTTTTAATATTCAAGATAAGTGACAGAATGATACATTATGTATGAAGGGCTAGATATGCTTTCCACTTTTGTAATTATAATAGAGAGGAAATTATTGTGCCCCAGCAGTTTGTGCTGTTGAAGGTGAACTGTCTTTGATATTTGACCCGTGATGCTCTCCTGTTATATCTCCTGCTGCTTCTGACTTAGTATCTTCCTCTTTTTCCTGGGTAAGCTTTCTTTCTTTCTATTGGAAAAATTCCCATTTAGATTAATGAAATGAAATTTTCCTTGGCAGAATAAGGAAGAAATGGATTTTCAACAACAGGAGGATATAATATTTAAACTTACTTAGAAAGGGAGGCATACATTCAGTTAAGATAATTGCTCTTTTTCCCCCTCCACAAAGAAAAGAAAACTCTATTCTTGGAATGATTTATATGTTATTTTCTCTGGAATCAGAGAATACAGATGATAAATTTCTTTAAGTCCATTCTCTGAATTTCCTCATAATCTCCATTCTGCGATTTGAAAAAGAAAACATTATCTCTTTAAAACATGAATACAATAATAAGTAGGCCTCCTACAATGACCTTTATGTGTGGCAGAAGCAACTTTAAGAATAAAACTGCACAGTATTTTATTCAATTTTTAGTTGTTTTAAAATTCAACATTAGTTTGTTTTTTCCTTGAATTTGAAAATTGTCTTTTACTTCTGCCATGATATTTGATTTAAAAACGAATACTCACTAACTGTAGTTGTTTTGTCACTTATTAAATATCTTAAATATTGCAGAAAAGGGAGTTCCCTGATGGTGTAGCGGCTTAAGGCTTCGGTGATGCAGCCTGGGTTCGATTCCCAGCCTGGTATGTGGGGAGCTACCCACATACCAAAAAGAAAAAAAAATATTGCAGAAAAAAGAGAATTAAAGCACACCACACTTCATAGTTTATCATATTATTTGGTATTGTTACAATGCATAATTTCTCAATAGAGGCACTATTTATTAGCATTTGGTGCAGAATTACTTGTGTGAAATTGTTCTGAGCATTGAATTATCTTATCATCCCTGGTCCCAACACACTAAATGTCTATAGGATCCCAGAGTCATTTGATAAGTGAAAATGCCTACACACATGTATAATCACCCTTTCAGGGTATTGTCCCTAATTAAGTGAAATCCATTGGTATAGTGCAAATTTGAGAAATCTGCAACTCTCTCCTTCCCCCCTCTAAATTTCTCCCAGTGACTTTCTGGGAGTCTCTGAGTGGCATCTCACTTGTGCTCATGAAACAGTCCTTTCCTCTCCCACAAGGCAGCAACTAATTTTCACCTTCCTGCTTCAGTTTTTTCCAACGAAGTCCAGTTCATCCTGGTGTTTTTTCCTCATATAACTCTTTCCAGATATACGTTGGTACAAACTGCTTCTGAGATCTTGCATGTTTCTTCCACATTCCTATGGTTAGTACTGAGATGAGCCGTACACTACGGTTAGCTTGCAGGTGAGGAGGATGGAAGGTAGAGGAATAATGGAGCAGAGAGCTCTTGCCTTTCATCCCAGAACCAGTGCAACACCCTCCTACCCAAGAATGAGCTACTTCCCAAGAGCATCTCAGTGCCTACCAGATTCTGAGTTCCACAAAAGCAGGGTCTTCTGAAGAACAAATAATACCTGGCTTATTGCTGGTGTCAAATATTTGAGACAGAATTACATTAAATTCATACACGAAATCTCTTGATTTAAGCAGTAGCCTCTCAAAGACCTTCAGATGCACTAAAAAATGTCCCATTCAAACATGTATCTATTTAAATTCTCAGACTGAGAGACCCTATTAATATTTTAGCTTTTAAAAACTTAGTTGACATTTCAACAATGTTTTCATTTCATGCTTCCAACTGCTTATATTTTTCTATTGTCCTGAGCTCAGTATGTCCAGAACAAAAGTATTTTCCTTCCCATCAAACCTGCTAGAAAGTCCTTCCAAGTTCTTAATTTGTGGAGGAGGGAGAGGAATCAGTAGTATAATTATACTACATGAATCCCACGTGAGAAAATTTTAGGTAATATTTGACTTTCTCCTTTCTTATTTTTCATTAGATACTAATTATTATATGTTAATAATTCCTAATTAGTGACTGAATGTGTCACTAATTTCAATGATTACTTTATAAATATTTTCTTAATTCACCAAATTATGTTCTTTTCACATTTCCATGACACTTTTTTCAGATTTATCGCCTTAAAACTGGATTAAACAACTACCTGTGGCTCAGTTTGTCCTTGACTCATTCAGCCCTCTATCTAACCTATGAAACAAATTTCCCATTAGACCACTATACACAAGGGCTGACAATTAAGTTGGTGAACTTCCCACCATGTGCTTATTATGTTGGTGGCACAATACAAACAACTCAGTAAGGTTTCATAACCTTGATATATCAGGGTTTCAACCTGTATTTATGTCGACGTGTGGCAGTGTCTTGCTGAATGGCATTCATTATTGTTACTGTGTGTTTTTATGTGCTGTAGTGAAAATGTTGGAGCCTGAAATAGAGTAGCAAACAAACATTAAATTTCTTGTTAAACTTGGCAAGAGTGGAAGTGAAATCAGGGACACGTCAGTCCAAGTTTATGGGGATGATGCCATAAAGAAAATGGCAGTGTATAAATGAATTAAAAGCTTTTCTGAGGGGAGAGAGAGCATCACTGATGCTTTCTCACAGGGCAGGGCATCTAGTAATGAACAGAACTGATGAAAACACTGTAAAAATTCGTCTAATTGTGTGTCAAAATCATTGGCTGACTGTGAGAAGCATAGCAGACCAAGTAAACATCGATAGAGAAACAATTAGAAAAGTCTTCCCTGAAAATCTTAGCATGAGAAAAGTGTGTGCAAAAATGTTTCTGAAGGAGCTTACTGATGAAAAAAAGCAAAGAAGAGTCAAAGTTTCCCAAGACCTTTTGGAGAGGCTATTCCAGAAAAAGTGTTCCAAAATTGCTTTGAAGGGTGGACTAGGAACTGGCATCAGTGCTTAGCTTCTCAAGGGGAGTACTTTGAAGGTGACCATAGTGATATTCAGCAATGTGGTATGTAGCACTTTTTCTTTTTTTTTCTTTCTTTCTTTTTTTTTTTTTTTTGTAGCACTTTTTCTAGGATGAGTTTGCGAACTTAATTGTCAGACTTCATACACTTCCTGTATCTGTTTGGTCTTTGATGTGATTCATTTATGAATACTTATTGGATGTCTAATATGTACCAGATCTTGTTGTTCTTTCTTTCTTTCTTATTTTTAAAATCCTACTTACTTAATTTTATCCTGATTACTACAATCAACACTGTTCTTTCTCTGAACTCTTATTCCATAATAATCCATAGAACTATAAAATTTGAAATTTTATTGATAAGCAGTTGTTTCCACAACAAATTATAAATCCTTGGAAGACTTTAATCATGTAGTACTCCATTTATATCTTTTCTATATTATCTAAAATAGAGCTGAGTACATTATAATTGCTTATGAATAAATACTTGTTCACTGATTTTACTGAAAGTTGGATTCTCCCAAGATAGGCCTAATTCTAAAATGAGCTAGCTGGGATAGAATATATAAGATCTCCATTCATTTACCTTGGCTGGTTTCCTATAGGTTGTGTTTACATTCATGTTTTGTAAACAAATTGAACCTTGCTAATCAAAATTTTAAGATTAATGTTACTGAGTTAACTCATCCTTTAATCTCTCAGCACTCCTTTAAAGTGATTTAACACTTATTTGTACAGACTCAGTCTACATTACAAAAAAAATTGTAATTACAGAAAGTTAACCTGCAGAAGAATCTGATAAGGTAATTGTAAAATTTATACAAAAGAGCAGAAGAACAAAAATAGCCAAGGAGAAAAAAGAATAGCCAATATACTACTGAAGAAAAAAGGTGCATATTGGGATGGAAAGAATTTGCCCACTGGATTTCTGTATTATTTAAAGTTTCACTAGTGTGATACTAGTACAGAGATAGACAAATATGCCAATGGGAAAAAAAAAAGGATCTTCAGAGACAGACATTCATACATATGAAAGAAGTCAGAGCTACAATTTTAGAGTAGTGTGGAAGGAATGGGTAACTTAAATAATGGCTGGACAATATGGACACACATCATAACTAAAAAATAAATTCCTAATGGATTAAATATATATAAATTTTTAAACTTTCTGAAGAAAATATAAGAGATTATCTTTGCAACCTTATGTTAGAAAAGGAAATTTTTAGGACAAAAAAGGAGCAGAGTCCCTAAAGTAAAAAAGATAAATACAAGTCTATTAAAAAAAAGAACTTCTGTTTATTGAAAGACAGTTTATTTTCTTTTATTTTCTTAATGTCTAAACAATAGTGCTTTATTGGTAAAAGGTCAGTTTCATTGGATACAAAATTGTGTAAAGTAAGTTTTCAAAATATATTTCTATATGTAAAGATTATCTCCTAGTAAAAGAACAATTATCTATTAGCAGAAGTATTTTGGTTTGGGCAGCAAAACTAAAGGATTTGGGGTTGAGGAGAAGGGACAGGGACACAAATATATGGTGATGGAAAGAGAACTGACTCTGGGTGATGAACATAATACAACACATAGAAGATGTAATGTAGAATTAATTGTACACAAGGAACCTATGTAAAGTTTACTAATCAATTTCACCCCAATAAATTTAACAACAACAACAAAAATACCTAAAGGATTTAAAGTGTAAAGGTATAGGTTCACCCACCTCACTTAACCATATGCTTAACCATTCATTATTTGGGGGCAGCTAGCCCTAAGTAGTAGTTTTACTCCAATGCACACAGAACTTCCACTAACCAATTGCAAATGTCCTCTTGCCTTCCTTTAAAGAGCTAAAGACACCTTTTTTTTTTTTTTTTTTTTTTTTTTTTTTTTTTTTTTTTTTTTTTTTTTTTTTTTTTTGGTTATGTGGGTAGTTCCCTGGCTGGGAATCGAACCCAGGCCACAGCGTTGACAGCGCCAAAGCCTTAGCCACAACACCACCAGGGAACTCCAAGACACCATTTTTAAAATGTGAAAAGACAAAACAGAAACCAGGGAGCTTATGTGTTCCAATTTCTGACATAGAACAAAGTACTAGTAATACACACACACACACACACACACACACACACACAGATACACACACACGTATATGAAATATTTTAGTATTCTATATATAATACTCCTATATGTGTGGGTCTGTATGTGTGTACATGTATCTTCAGTAAAAAAATAAAAATAAAAACACAAGCAAACCAATAGAAAATTGGGCAAAAGACATGGACACCCATTTCACAGAAAACGAAAAACTAACAAATAGTAAACAGGTGTCCAACTTCACTTGTAATCAGGAAAAGGATAAAATGATATTTTGCATCCAAAATATTGGCAACAATTTTAAAGCCTGACAGATCATTGTGCTTAAATACATAGGAGCTCTTAAATACAGCTGAGAGGACAATGTGTCCAACACCCTTTGAGAATAATTTGACATTATCTAGTAAAGCTGAAGATGCACCAACCTAATACCCAGCAATTACAACTCTAGAGAAATACGCTAGACTACAAAAATTCTTACATATGTGCAACAGTGCACAGGTCCTCAAATATTAATTGCAGCACTGTTTATAATAATAAAATACTGACAAGAGACTAGATAAGTAAGTTGTGTTAGATACATATACTGGAATATTTAATATATAGCAGTGAAAACAAATGGACTATAGTTTTATGCATCCACATAAATGAAATAATGCTGATAAAAAAGAAAATGACAGAATAATAGACTGCAATTCCAATTATGTAAAATTTAAATGCATACAAACCCATTATTTAGGGATATGTGTTTTTAAAACTACAAAAAAAATGGAACCCATAATTAAGATAATGGTTACCTAGGAAGCAAAAAGTAAAGTAAGTTAGAGGGTGGTGATGTTAGGTGAGGTGCACAGAAGGGATTTAAAATATATGCTACAGTTTTCATTTTTAAGCTGAGTGGTATCAAGAGTATTTTTTATTTTTATTTATACTGTACTTATGTATATTACATATTCTTTACATACATGAAATAATTAAAAATGAATTTTTTTGTTAGATGTTTAGCTAAATAACCACGTTTCTGGTTTGTATCTTGACTTTAAAATGGGTTGTTTTGCCTAAATTGTCTGGATAGGTACCTACAGTGGTCACTCTATGCACAATTTCTACTTTGTACACGTAGTTTCAATGACTATATGTAAGGACAATTAGCTCTTTACAGTTCTATCTTCCTTCACAGAGAATTTATACCCAAACTCTACAGAGTATGAACATCAGTGGAACATGCAGAAAGTCAGGGTAGTTTGCTGAAAATTGGCGGCTGGGATTATTTATGTCAGCTCTGTACATGTATAATTTGAGAGATTTACACTTTGCTCTGTGCTAAGTGGGTAATGGTCTACATGTATACAATTTTAAAATAACATTTTTTAAAAAAATCACCTTCCCTCTCCTCTTTTTACAACTTTCTCCACACTAAGTATCTTTCGAAACATATGGTAATTCCCAGAAAAAGCCAAGTGAAGAACTGTAACATTAATGCACCATGCTGCTATCATCATAAGAATAAAAAAAACGGGATTCTAACAATATCCTAACACAACCACTGTTGGCTGACAGTTCTTAGATCAAATAAAAATCGTCAGTCAGGGTAAGAAGGATGGTTGCATGGTGACTAAGCAGACAGATGGCAGGTGTGAGTCAAAACACTCTGGGGTACCAGCTCAAATCATTCCACATTGCTCACTGCTGGAGCGAGAGGGAAGCAAGAAAACAAATCACCCAGTGAACTAGCAGTACAATGTTGAAAATTCAACTAATAGAAATACAAAAGGTAGAGGAGACAACCAAGGCTTTCAGTGTTGTAGTTTAACTTCTAAACCACATTCTTCAGGCCTGAACTTCAATTTTTCTCTACCTTTATCTGACTTAAGCCTCTCCCACTTTTCCTGTCTGGCCTCCCCGGAGCTGCTCAGGAGGTTATTGTTTCTCCACTTTACCTCCCAGCCTGGGCTGGGACCACCTGTTAGAAAAGTTAGCCAGCTGCATTCCTGGAGGGCAATGTTCCAAGGCCAGAGGTAAGACGTTAACCATATCCTTGCCGGCCCAGCCTTAGCATTCCCCTCCTGGGAGTGACCGAACCTAATCTGTGTGTATTAGATGCATGCTTGAAACAAAACACTCAACCACCCTCTCTTATTTGCATAACTGTTTTCCACAGGCCATCGTAAGGGAGATTAGCTTTAATGAATATGAATGTAATTACAGAAAAGGGCCCTAGGTGGAGCTTCAGTACTGGTGGCGACAAATGGAAGAAACAAATTGAAAACAAAATAAATCAAAGTCCTCCAAAAATTCCATAAGGAATTACATACAACATTTTGTTAAAAAAAATGTGTATGTTGCTGCTATGGTTCTTCCTGCATAGGACACAGCTGACTATGGAACCATACGTTTTGTTGAATAACCCTCAAAAGAGAATGTTCCTCAATAAAGAATCAAAGCACATTAACGCCGGTATTCTGTCTCTGATGGCGTTTCTACAAAGCAGTTGGTGGGCGAGAGGTCCCTCACCCGTCGGTTTTGCTCTCCTGAACATTTCTCCTTCTCCTTAAGGGGACACCACCACTAACTTATTTATTTTTATAGGAAAAAAAATCGCACATTACAAGAAAAATAATCACAATTATTTTTAAAATGACTTGCCTTTATTAGACAACACATAAACTGTAACGTGTGAAAAATTACCTTCTTTTATCTGTTTTTTTTTTTTTAAATCTTTGTCACCATTGCTAAGGAACTGAGAATTATTAGATTTTGAAACTTCATTTTATTATAAGGAATTTATGTAGCCCATAAACATGAAACCTATTTGTATTCCTTGTCATAAATACAGATCTGAAATATTTTGATGGTTCTGTTCAAACAATGCCAAATAAGTGCTAGAAAATTTAAAAACGTGCAAACACTTGCCTATAATGCAGGAATTCTTCATCTGGGGAAGGGGGCTCTAGGTAGAATCCTTTGGGTCTGTGGTTAGAATTCAGGGCATAAACTGATCTCCTTACTTAAAACTTTTGATATTTTGTTCATGATGATTTTCTTTGCCTTAATTTTGATTTTCTAAAAATATTGCATTAAAATAATTTGGTAACTGAGTTTTATAGTGCTCCTTGAATTTTGCAACTGAGTGTGCTTGCTTCACTCACTTCACTCTGGATCTGGCCCTTATCTATGGACTGTTATTATTTTCACAAACTTTTAACTGGAACTTAGTATTTCCTTTAACTATGAACATAGGTGACAAACTACAATAGCATAAAGCATTACCTGTGACTTGGAGGCCAGTAGAAATTATAGTGTTTTCATGGGACATTATAGCTGTTGAAAATATTGCCAAATATCATTTATATTCATCAGTACTCTGTATTTAGGATAGCTATTTAATATGTGTAGTATATCTTGTTATCCAATGCCTAAATAAAGAAGCACACATTAATATATCACAAATTTGTTTACTTTAATAACCAACAAATTGGTTTCTTTTATAATGTTATACAATTTATTTGATTCACTTAAATGCACTACTCTGAAAACTTCACTAGACTATCAAAGGGCCCATTAAGGATAAGAATCTGTATGCACTACCTACTAGCTAGCATTTAATCTCTTGATCAAATTATCTCTGAGCTGGGACCACTCATGAATCCAGGTAACTTATAAATCATATGCACATACATTCATACTCAAAGTATTTGTGTACATAAATATATGAGAAATGTTTGAAATCCGTTAATGGCTGAAATAAACCAAATCAGTTTACCTAGATAGCTATAACTTAACCGATGTAAGAACATTTAGAGAGTATGATAAAAGTTTCTGGGTCCTACTTGATCTCAAATCTCTTGGCATCTTGGGCCTCGGAATTAAACTTTGACTTAAGCTTCCTTGAGATTCTGATTCAGATGGCTGTTGTCCTAAATATTTCTCAAATTCCAATTCTCAAAAGATTACTACAATAGGTTATTAAACTAGTTCTCAGTAAAACTTACTAATCATTTAAAAAAATATATTAAAACCTTCTTCTATTAAGTATTGACTTGCTCTTTCCTCCCCCCTCATTCCTTCTTCCCTTCTCACCTCTCTCCTCCTTCCCTTCCTCCCTCCTTTCCTTCCTTCCTTCCTAGAAAGTGACATTTGTTAAATTAGCAAATATTTCAGATAATTTAAAGGGAGAATTTATATCAAAATCTGTATTTGTATGTACCACCCCACTTAAGAAATTAAACACAGCAAATAAAATCTAAATTCTGTCATCCACCTTCCTGAACATATCCCAGCCCCTCTCACCTTTAAGAACAAATTAATATGCAGAATATGTTGAAAGTTATACTACATATGTGTGCATCATTAAATAAGACATAATATTATACCAAATGCTTCTATTTTTATATAGGTGGTTACATACTGTGTGTGTCCTCTGCAATTTGCTATTTTTATAACATTATATTTCTGAGATTTATGTGATATATTTCATAATGTTGATACGAGTAGCTCTATTCATTCTTTTGTTAAAAGTAAACTTGCTATTTTGAAATAATTTTAGACTTAACAGAAAAGTTGCAAAGTACAGAGAGCTTCCATACACCATGTCCCCAACTTCCCCTAATGATAACATCCAAAACAATGATAATTTTGTCCAAACTATGATATTAATATTGGCACGCTACATATAACCAAACTACAGACTTTATTTGGATATCACCAGTTTTTCCATTAATATCCTTTCTTCTGTTCCAGAATCTAACCTGGAATATCACATTGTATTTAATATTCATTTCTTTTTTACAATATGGTTATACTAAAATTTTTATCTCTAGTCCTGCATTCCTACATTGAGAGGTATTTAAGTTGTTTACAGTTTTTTCATTAATATACCTGATGATAGCCTTATGTGCACATATGGGATCATTGTGCAAACATATATAACACATAGTCTTCCACATACTTATAGCAACATACACTTTCACAAATAAATGAATGTTCTTACTATTACAAATTCATTCCAACTACATATTTGCCAATTTCATGGGAATTAAATAACACTTATTTTTATTTTAATTTACTTTTTTTGTGGGAGGGAGTTGTTCCCCGGCTGCGAATTGAACCCAGGCTCCAACATTGAGAGCACCGAAGCCCAGCCACTACACTACCAGGGAGCTCCCTTATTTCTTTTATTATTAGTGACATTCAACATTTTTCCTGTTTCCTATTTTGTGAAATGCTCGTTCTTATCCATTACGATTTGATTTTTTGTGTTGATTTGTAGATGTATACTCCATATTAAATCTTAGTTGACAGTAGGCAATGCAAATATCTTCCTTAGTTAGTGGCTTATATTTTCTCAGTTTTTAAAATAGTGTGTCTTCAGATGCACAGACATTTTAAATCTTTACAATCTTTTCCTTAAAGGTTTAAATGTCTTTTGATAACATAATCTTTCCTAACCCAGAAAACACAAAAATATTCTTTTATATTTTATTCTAAAAGTTTGAAAGTTTTGTTTTTTGGTGTTCACTCCTTTTGATAGAGATTTTTGTGTAGAGTGTGAGGTAGGAATCCAGTTTCACTCCCCTCCTATATAGATACTCATTACCCCAGCAGCGTTTATTGAAGGGCTTATCTTTCCCTGCTGATCCACAATGCCACTAAGATCGTTTCCAATGTGCTTGGCTCTGTTTCTGGATGCTTTGTTCTTTCCATTTTTCTCTCTTTTATAAAAATTATTTTGCTAATGCCACATTATCTTAATGATCATATTTTTGTAAGTTTTATATCTGGAAGAGGCCCTATTTCATAACTTTTTCTTCAAGAGTGATGAAGAAAAAGAGTTATTTTCTTTGCCTTTTGTCTCCCATTTCATTGGAAGGATTCTAATGAATCCTTCATTTTAGGATCAACTTGTTAATGTCCATAAGACAGCATAAGAACAAAACACCTGGTGTAATTTGGAATTGTGTTAAATTTGAAGTAAAATTGATCATCTTCATGTTTGAGTCCCTGTACTCACACCTCATGCACATGGAATATTAGTAGGCCTCTTTTGATAAAGATTTAAAAACTTCTTTCAAGAATGAGAGTGAAATAAAGGCGTTATTCAGGCAATCATGAACTAGGAGAGTTAGCACCAATAGTCCTTCACTGTAAGAAATTCTAAAGAATATACTCCAGATAGAAAGTGATCCTTAATGGATTATATGAGAGGTAAGAAGGAATGGTGAACTAAGATATGAATATAAATGCAGGTAAATAATAACAATGTCTAACTTGTGAAAGGTAAACAGAATAAAGCTAAAATATTGAACAATAATAGCATATGAGTTGACAAGTGGGTGATAACAGTTAAATCATTCTAATATCCTTATATTATTAGGGAAGAAAATATATTGACTATTTCAGACTTTAAGTATACGTGTTAAATGGCAAGGGTAATCACTAAAACATAGATGAGTGTATAACATTTCACTCAGTCAGTAGTGGGAGAATAGAATAAGGTAAAGAAAGAAAAAATGGAAAAAGGAAACAAAAGATAAAAAAAGAAAAATAGTAAGCATGAAATAAGATAGTAAGAATAAATCAAATATCTAAATGGTCAAACAAAAATATCTTAAAAGTTCTCATATCTCTAGTTAGACAACAAAGCTTGACAGACTGGATTTTTTTTAATGTACCTATTTTTTTGTTTATAAAAGACAAATCTAAAAGATAAGGACACAGAAAGGTTGAAAGTCAAATTAGAAAAAGACATAGGAAAATACTAACCAAATAAAAATGGTCTTGCTATAGCAATAGCAGATAAAATATACTTTAAGGCAAAAATCATTATTAGAGTCAATAAGATTTATTACATGAAGGTAAAAGTTTCAATTTCCCAAAACAATATAACTTTTCTAAACTTATAAACACAGTAAGCAAGCAAAAATGTCATTGAGGATGTGTAAAATCTGAATAACAAAATCTGCAGGGCTGAGGTAATGAACACAGGGAGAACATTGTAATTGTCAGTTGCAATATTCTCCATATGTTCATTGGCTCAAGGTTGTATAGTCTTTTCAAACACACAAGGAATATTTATGAAAACAGGTCATGTTTTATGCCATAAAACTAACCTTAATGAATTTCAAAAGCTTAGTGTCATACTACCACATTCTCTGATGTAATTAAAATTAGATATAAAAAATTAGATATCAATAAAAATAAATAAAATACACCTCTAAACAAGTACTGCTTAACTAAATATTTAATGGAAATTACAAAATATTTGGACTGGACAATAGAAACCATATTATCAAAATACAGAGATGCAGAAAAGGTGCTTCTTAGAAGGAAATGTATAGCCTTCAGTACTTACAAATAGAAAAGATGAAAAACCTCAAAATTAATGAGGTAAGAATCCAATTTAACAGGTTTAAAAAGTAATAGAATAAGTTCAAAAAGTAGAAATAAAGAAGTAACTATAGGAGATATATTAATAAAATAGAAAAATATACCATAAATAGGGTAAAGTGTCAAAAGATGGTTCTTTGAAAATGCTAATAAAATTAACAAACTCTTAGTAAGTTTAAACTAGAAAAAAGGAGAGAATTCAAACAGCACAATTAAGAATCAAAAAGGAACTATCAAATTCTACATACACAGAACAGAAAATAAAAGGAAACTGTAAACTTTATGTCAGTAAACTTGAAAAAAATAGCTTATCAACACTGAAAAATGTAACTTATGAAAACTGACTCAGGTGTAACTATATAAGAAATAATCTCTCACCATTAATGAAATTGAAACAGTAATTTAAAATTTTTCTCAGGAAAAAAAAATGCCAGCCCCATAAAGTTTATAGGTGCATTGTATCTAATATCTAAGGAATGTTATTCCAATTTTACATAATAAACTCTTCTGCTTGTTCATGAACTAAATCCAGGTGAGTGTTAAATATATAATATATTATGACCTCAAATCACCTGAGAATGAGTAAGACTGGGGGATATACGATAAAACCATACTACTAAAGAATGGATGGTATTGGCAAAACTACAAAAGTAGATCAATGGGGCAACAGGCAAGTTTAGGGAAACCTGATGTAAAATGTAACAGGCATTCAGGTAAACGAGGAAAGAAAAGACTAAGATAAGTATTTTATCCTTGATTTCCTAGAAACTAGAACCTGGGGCAAAGTTTAAGGGCTATTACTTTACTGGGAGATCTAATCCCAGGGCAGCAAAAAGTGGTGGAAAAGGGAAGTGAGGGTGGGAGGGAGGGGGAAACAAATAATTTCTGAGCTAGCCACAGCTTCACAAAGAGATGCAGCTGGTTGCTCAGTCTTGGGCATTTGAAAACAGGCTGTTCAGAAGCACTGTGATTCACAACAGCCTACTGGAGAGAGGAGAATGGATCTGCTGGTTCTCTCTTGTCTTTTGTTTCTCATTGGTCAAAGTTTGTCTCAAAAAGCATGAACCCTACCACCATTCCAAGCTGCATCACTGCATCACTTTTACGACACCTTTAGGACACTCAAGCCTTGATCTGATGGCATGTAGTATTGGAGTTTATCTAGAGCGGCCAGTAGCAGGAGGAGCCAGAGACTCTGTGGGTCCTTTGGGTTGGGGCCAGGTGCCAGATCCACGGGGACTTCCACAGCAACAGACGTGACGGGGGGCAGTGCTGGAGCTGGCACTCTACTCTGTGTGGGGAAGGACAAGACAGCTGGCTGTGTCGTAGATGAGGTAACAGCCACAGCAGCATGGAACCATTAGGAGCGCCTCCAGAGCCATCAGATGAGGACCCTGGGCAAGGTGGGTCTGAGTGAACCTCCATTATGTCCAAAAAGATTAGGTGAACCTTATAAAGAGATGCGAAAAGACAAACCACCATAAATTTGCAGAAAATATTTGCTACTCATATAACTGATAAAGATATTTAGGCTACATATATACATAAAATTACCAGAAATCAGTAAGAAAAAGACAAGCAACCCAGTAGAAAGGGCAAATGTTATGAATAGTATTTCACAGAAAAACACAAATGGCTTGTGAATATATTTTTAAATGCTTAAACTTGACATGTGAAATCAATTAATATAATACATCATACAATAGAAGGACAAAAATATGATCATCTCAATAGAAAATATACTTGACAAAATTTAATACCCTTCATGATAAAAGCCCTCAGTAAACTAGAAACAGAAGGAATACTCTTCAGCTTGACTAAGGGTACTGGAGGGGTTCAGAACAGGTTTCCTCAAGATGTGCCATTTAAGCATTGAATTATTTTGAGCTTAAGGCAATTGAGACCCTTCAGGCTCTGGAAAAACTTTTACTCTCCCTTAAAGAATTTAAATTAGGGGCCTTGCCCATAATAAGAATTATCACCAGAAATAACTTTTTATCACCCATCTATAGGGTAAGGCAAACTTCTAATTACTGAATATCTGCTCTTCTTATTGTGCTGTGAATGATCTTCTTCCCCTCTGAGGCCCCAAGGCATCTTATCTCATCCTTAGCTCAAAATGCCATAAATACCTCATTTTAACTTTCTGTCTCTGAACAGCTCATATATGTGAGGTCTCTAACTCCCTCATGTATGTATATATGTATATGTATATGTATATGTATGTTATGTAATTAAATTGGTTATTTTCTCTTATTAATTTGTCACATGTTGATTTAATTCTTAAACAAGTTGGAAGAACCTAGAAGGGTAAAGGAAATCTGCCTTTCTCACAGTATCTATGAAAAACTCATGGCTTCATCATACTTAACAGTGAAAGACTGGATGTTTTCCCCTTATGATCAGAACAGGAAAAGGATATCTGCTCTTGCCATTTCTAGTCAACACTGTATAGGTTATATTAATTAGGGGAAATTAGGCAAGGAAAATAACAAAAGGCATCCCTATTGGAAAGAAAGAAGTGAAATTATCTTTATTGGCAGATTATCTTTTTCGTGTATAGAAAAATCATAAGGATTCTACTAAAAACCTATTAGAACTAATAAATGAATTCAGCTAGGTTGCAGCACACAAGATCAATATACAAAAATAAATTACATTTCTATACAGTAGTAATGAACAAACCATAAATGCATTTAAGAAAACAATTCCATTTACAATAGCATAAAAAAGAATCAAATTCTGTAAAATAAATTTAACAGAAATATAAAACTTATACTCTGAAAATTACAACAAATTGTTGAAATAAATTAAAGAAGAACTAAATTAAGTGAAAGATCCTGTGTTCACATATTGGAAGATTTCATACTGTAAACATGGCTGTACTCTCCAAATTGATCTGCAGATTCAGTACAATCTCTATTAAAATTTAACTGGCTTCTTTTCAGAAAATGACAAGCTAAACCTAAAACTCATATGGTAATTCGTGGAATCCAGAATAGCCAAAACAATCTTGAAAAAGAATAGAGTTGGAAGGTTCACATTTCCCAATTTCAAAACTTAATGCAGTACTGCAGTAATCGAGACAATGTGGTACTGGCATAAGGAAATACCATTGGACCAGAACTGAGTGCCAAAACAATTCAATGGGAAAGGAATAGGCTTTTTAAGAAATGAATATACAGATGCAAAATAATAAAGTTGGACCCCAACCGTATGCCGTATACAAAATTTAACTCAAAATGGATCAATCTAAATGTGAGAGCCAAAACTATAATACTCTTAGAAGAAAGCACAGACATAAATCTTGACTTTGAACTAGTTGATGGTTTCTTGGATATAACATCAAAAGCATGAGAAACAATGGAAAAAAAATACATTAATTAAATACCATCAAAATTTAAAACTTTTGTGCTCCAAAGGATATCATCAAGGAAGTGAAAGGACAATCCACCAAATGGTAGAAAAATTCGCTAATTCTGTAAATGATAAGAGACTTGCATGTGAACTGAATAACAAATTCTCACTACTCACTAATAAAAAGGTAGTTAACTTAATTTTAAAAATAAGCAAAGGATCTGAACAGACCTTTCTCCAAAGAAGATATATGTACAAATGGCCCTAAACATATGAAAAGATGATCAATATTATTAGCTATCAGAGAAATGCAAATCAAAACCAAACTGAGATATCACTTCACATGCACTGGGATAACTACAATCAAAAGACAGAGAGGGTAAGTTGGTGAAAATATAAAGAAATTAAAACCCTAAACACTACTGCTTAGAATGTAATTTGGTACAGCCACCATGGAAAATAGGCTGGCAGTTCTTCAATAGAGAGAGTACAAAGACATACAGGATAAAATCAGTTCAGCCAAGGAAACTAAAATTTCAAAGACAAGAAAAGGCAGGAAGAAAATATTATTAATGATATTCAGAGAAAGAAAAGGTGCAGTGAAAATGCTGCCTTCTTTTTGTATGGCCAACTCCACAACTGATATCTCTAAGTAGACTAGAAGTTTTCAAACCTTAATGTTATTTTTTTTAAGTAACTTCAAGTTAATATGTAATACACATATACCATCTGTACCAAAAAAACTGACTGGTCTTGGGAAGAACATGGTGAAATGTGCTTTAGATAGAGAGGGCTAACTGATATGCAACTTAAAATATTCAAGAAATTAGCCTATACTGCCCAGTCATTAACTCTTACTAAAAAACACAGGAAGACAGGACATACAAGGGCTGTCCAGAAAAAAATTCAGCCATAAATGCCTCCATTTTCCCTATTATGTGGCTGAATACTTTTTGGACAGCCCTCATATATGCTATGTTTGAAAAGGTCAAAAGTTATTTATGTTGCTTTTTAATGAAAAATTGTGATAGCCTTGTAAATTATAGACAGTCTAGCTTCACTTAGAGTCCCAGAATGATACTGGATTTAATGATACTGGGTTTAATCTTCACATAATCAGTGGAAGAATGCTCATCCCGACTCTGTGAAAGAAAATCTCATGAAACCTGTTTACTACTCCACGACAGCCAATCAGGCTATGTAGACAGGGTGAATACAACTGATGGAATGCTGTGGACTTGACTGAAATTTTATCTCTGTAATACCTGATTTTTTTCATCAACAAGAAGACTCTGAGTTATAGTATCAGGTTTGTAAAACTTAGGTAAGGTTGTATCCAAGGAGTTCAAAAGCTCAAGAACCCACTATTGCCACACATTTCAAGAACTGACTCATTTAAAGGCAGGCATTCCTGTCACCGCCTGAAGCCTCCTGAAGCCCCACCCTGATTAGTCAGGAAAAGGCACCTCTCTCATCCTCAGAGGGCTGGATTTCAGCCCCTACGTACGCCTCACCAAACATCCTTGTGCAGGACACATTCTGTAGGCAGGTGGCCTGATCGCAATTCCCCCCACTACCTCTCTGATGCTTTTCCCCCACTTTATTTTTCTGCACAACAGATAACAGCTTGTACCATACTATATAAATTAATGCATTTTGTTTATTTTTGGTTTCCTCACACTAGAATATGTGCTCCATGATGGCAAGGGTTTTTTTGTTTAGGTCACTGTTGTGTCACCAGCACCTAATATGCCTGATTAATCATGAGAGTACTCAATAAATATTTGTTGAAGAAACTGTAGGGGAAATAGATCAGATTTTAAAAAATGTTATTATAGACCCAGCAATTCCACTCGCAGCTATATATCCAAGAGAAATGAAAAAAATACATATCCACACAAAATTTATACACAAATGTCCCAAAGTGGAAACAATCCATTTGTTATATTTCTACACAACATTCAACTGATGAATGAACAAATAAAGTGCTGTAAACCCATACTATGGACTAACTGGCAATAAAAAGAAAGTACTGTTACTATTATATGGTAGTAATATAAAGAAGCCACTCACAGAGAACCACATCTATAGAAAACGCCCAGAGTAGGTAAGTCTATAGAGACAAAAAGTTACCAGGACAGAGGGACTCGAGGAAAACGCGAAATGACTGCTAATGGGTACAGGGTTTCCTTTGTGGGGTGATAAAAACGTTCTAAAATTGCTTGTGGTGTTGGTTGTGCGACTCTGTGAATAAACTAAAAAGTATTGAATTGTACATTTTAAGTGAATTGTAAGGTATGTGAATTATATCTCAATGAAGTCATTATAAAACATTAAAAAGCACTCAACCTTATTCAATATCCAATAGTTACAAATTAAAACCACAATAATATATCATTTTAAGGCAAACAACTAAGCAAAATTCAAATTTTGGAACGTGCCAAGTGTTAGCATGGTCTCAGAATAGTGAAACCTCTCAGCTTCTGTTTATGGGAATAAGAATTAGAGGTACCACTTTGCAAAAAAAACTTTGGCGATAAGTTGTACATAGCCGGTGACCTAGCAAATGCCTTTCCACACGCAAACAGTAGGAGAAACGTGTAATAATGTTTATAGCAGCTTCTATCACAACAGCAAAAGACTGGTATAGCACAAACGTCCATCAACCTTGTAATGGATTCAATTGGCTGGGGCCTTACCAATTATCCCAAGGAGACTGCCCACGATGGGGAAGAGGACATTCTGTAAATAGAAGCTGGTGCTATTAGGAAAGGGAATGGACAAAACCACGACCACCACCAAACCCAGAGCCTCTACACACCAGGGTGAGTGTTTTCCCCCATTGGTTCTGAACAGGGAATGTAGGTGCATTACCTCACTTCCTCAAACTTCTGAAAAACAATTCATCCTATTATTAACCCCACATGAGCCCAGATTCATAGAAAGAATGAATGTGAGGGTCGAGAGAACGGGGGCTTGGTGACTGAGTGTTTTCCAAGGTGCAATATGGAACTCTGTAAGGTGAAGGACACTCTGTCCCTTGCTATGGAGAGAGGAAAAGTAACAGCAGGCAGGCTGATCACTCTCCATTTGTCCCCTGGCTACCTCCCCCTGCCCCAGAGAGTTAGGAAAGGGGCCAGAGGAAGCCACTGGACCCTCCATTCTTGTGGTGGTTCAGAACCTGCATTATTCACCTTCACCATTTCACCACACTCCACCCAGGCGCCCACCCGGGGGCGGGGAGAACACCACACCGATCGGCCTCATTTTCATTCCTGTCCCCTCAGGTACAGAAGTAGATACCGTCTGTCTTCTTACTGCGGTGAAAAGCACTTCTTTCTTTCATATGAAGTGGTTTCCACCTTCTCCTGCCACTAATCATTTGTTTTCTAAGTGTGACATTTTCCCAGTGTGATACTGTCCTTTCTATTAATAAATCCTCACTTGTCACACCATCTACCCAGGTGACACTGATGTCATTGATTTGCTCCCTCACCACAGCTTCCTCTTCTGGCCACAGGCACTTAAAAGCGTCTCAGGAGTCCCTCCTAGAGCTTCCTCTCCTCACCTTCCATCAGCTGCAAACAGATCTGAGAGTCAGGTACAGGATTTAATATGCCGAATCTGCAAACCTGGGTCATCTGGCAACGCTGTTTACTTAGGGTGGTAAAACTCATGAATCTTGATTTTCAGACAGGTTTTTCTTCCTTAAAAAGAGGCAGCAAGGAACCATATAGGTCCCAGAGAGGAGTTTCAAGTGGGCCTGCAAGAATGTACTACATATATAAAAATATATATATATATTTTGAAAAGGCTTTTTTTTTTAAACTCTTTACCTATGTTACAGGGTATTGAGCGAGAATAAATAAACATTACATATAAAACTAATCATGTTAATCAGCAAAATAGGTGAATTTTAAAGGGCAAAATCCACCTGAATTGCTAAAGCATTATTTTACTACATTATTTCTCTCTCTCTCTCTCTCTCTCTACACACACACACACACACACACACACACACACACACATATATAGGTCCAGCAGAAGTAACGCCCTAAAATGTCATATAATGTGTTTGAGTGTGATATTGTTATTTACAGAATTACACACATATGATTTTGAAATAAAAGATTTGGAATCGATTACCAGTTCATAAAAAAGGGGTGGTATTTGTGCCAGACTGTGTGTGTGCATGTGCGTGTGCGTGTGCGTGTGCGTGTGCGTGTGCGTGTGCGTGTGTGTGTGTGTGTATGAGGGCTGTCCAGAAAAAAATCCAGCCATAAATGCCTCTATTTTTCATATTACATGGCTGGATATTATTTTGCTGATAAACATGATTGGTTTAGATGTAATGTTTACTTATTCTCATTCAGTACCCTGCCTGTAACATAGCTGAAAAGTTAAAAAAAGCTTTTCCAATTTTCTACTATTTAAAATTTCTTTGGTCACTGTTCATGTTCATGTCAATACTTAAGAGTAAACCATTCATAATACACATTATTCTCTCTGGATGATTCCTGAAAAATCATTTTACTATGAAGGATCTTATATTTATTTATTATTATATTTACTTGACTTCAAGAAGATTTTGAAATGACTTAAAAAACATAAAAATAATGCAACTACAATAGTTAAAGAAAATAAAAGCCATGCAAAAAAAAAAAAAAAAAAGATATGCTTAGCTTCATAGCAAATACAAGCTATACTGACTGAGCATAAACTTGAACTTCCCAGAAGCCAAAGTAAAAAGGCAAAACCATACCAAGACTTTTAATTAGAAAAACAGGTTTTGTTTTGTTTTATACCAAATCTAAAAGGAGTTTATCAAAAAGGAAACCATTCATTCATTTGAAAAATATTTATTTAATATGTACATGAACCAAATCCTGCATAAGATACTGGGAATACAATGTTAAACACTTCCAACATGATCTCTGCCCTGATAGAGCTTAGAGGCTATTGGGAGAGAGAGACAATAAGTGAGTAATCAACAAATAAATAGAAATCACATTTGAAGAAGTGTACAGGGAACTAAGAGAATAACAAAGGTTCAGGAAGGCTTCTCTGAGGGGATAACATTTGAAAAACAAATAAGAAATAAAATGTACTTTCTGCACAAAGATATGTTCAGAGGACAACAGTACCCTGCAGTAGTCCTACTGAAGAAGATTGATTTTTGAGAAGCAGGAACTCCCAAGTGAGCTCCTCAGATATTCTGCTTAGCAATGCATGAAGGAGCAAACTGGAATACAGGCAGAATGTTTTTCATGACTATGCCTAAATGTGATGAGGCCTTTGGGATTGAGAGTCAAGGAGGACTTTTAATGTGACGGAGGCTGAAGATTAGATTTATCTAAAGAAGTAGCAGAATATGCTTCTGAGAATCCTTAGGGTACATGTCTACCTACTTGGGCTTAAGTGATTTTGCCTGAATGCAAAGGTTGAGAAAAATGGTCTTATTTTGGTAACTTTTGGCCTTATAATTGCTTTCACTCCCACATCTCCTATTTAGGTAAGAGAGAAAAGTAAGAAATGTAGTTTTATAATGGAAACTCAGATTCTTATTAAAGTTTAGGTAATTTAAAGATTGAAAAAAAAACCAGGAGGTTTTTTTTGAAACTTCTTTGTTCTTTTAGTTGGCTGACAGAGAGAGTGGTCAGAGGGGGACCATGTAAGGAAAGAGGGAAAAAGATGGAAGAAAAGTGGGGGGAGAGGAGAGAGAGAGAGTAAGTGAGTGAGCATGAGTGCCTCTACGAAGGGATACGATGATGAAAAAAGCTGACAGGCAGAAAACTAGCCTAAGTGTTGTTGCTATGGTTACTGTATCATCTGTGTTTTTGCCTACCCTACACCGAAGGTTATATAACTTGGTAACTAGCTAAATATTAAAATGGACCTAACAGTTATTTTTTAAATTTTTTCAAAAGGGTGATGGTAAATCAGAACAAAACACTATGCAACTACTCTTTGTGTCTTTCTCCACATGAAGCACTCTGGGATGCAACAATTCTCCTTGAGAGTCACAAAGACTCTCCGAAGTACTACAGCAGCCTTGATTTTCAATCCTCAAGAGGCTACTGTTCTTATTTAATTTATAATTAGGCAA
Organism: Lyroderma lyra; assembly: GCA_004026885.1. Classification (NCBI taxonomy): domain Eukaryota; kingdom Metazoa; phylum Chordata; class Mammalia; order Chiroptera; family Megadermatidae; genus Lyroderma; species Lyroderma lyra. Next base: position 43,994 of record PVJL010003534.1, read on the forward strand.
TGTCACAGCAGTTGATACATTTATGTTTCAATTGCAATTGATTTACAAATAAACCCAAAGTAAAACTAAAACACAAGAACTGTCCTCCACAAGGAAATGAGACTATTGACAAAACGTCCAATTTTCCTCACATGTGGAGGTATATATGCACTCTCCCTAGCACAGATGAGAGAATATTCTAAATCCAAGTCTCTCACTAGAAATTGAGCTTTCTTTGTGCAAGCTCATAGGAACTGTGATAGGATTTGTTGTATCACAACAGGCAGAAAAACCAGCTCTGAACCATCCCCCCTACCTGTGAAATATTAACATGAACTATTAGAAATGCTAGCCACAGATAAGCAGCTCTCAGTCCTGACAAGCTGGAATTGGGCAGGTGCTGGATTTTGCCAGTTTCATCGTCACACAGCTTCTCAATCTCCCTGGGAAGACCAGAGTTAGTGTCCCAGGAAGACCAAGTATTCCTAAGTCTGTACTTGCAGTCCTCAGCTCTTTCCCGTGGACATCCTGTGGGCACCTCAAAACCCCACGTATCCAAAGATTAATTCCACTTTTGCACCTCCTATCACTTGTTCTGCTTTCCCTAGCGCAGTTATTATCCAAGTGAGAAAGTTAAAACTACCTTCAACGTTTCCACCGCCAAACACTTTCGCCACGTAGCTGTGTTACCTCAATTGTTATGTCTTAGCCTGGTATTTCCTCAGTTGCCAAAATAGCACCTTTCTTCTCAAGTTAGTGATAAGGTTATAATAAAATGTGACAGACAGGACATAGGTATTACAGCATCAGTTTAAAAGGTTTTATAGCTCTGGTGGCACACTCTTGGAATGCTCCCGTAAGAATGCTATTTTGAGACTACCACACTGTGAGGAACCCCAAGGTGGCTATGTGGAGAGGCCACATGGGGTAAGGGCAATGTGCCATGGCTGACAGCCCCACTGGGCCCAGGACGCAGCCCGTCTGCCACATGGGTGCAGCCCCAGGAATGATGCCAGGAGAGATTAGTGGAAGAATCACCCAGGCAACCCACAGAACTGAGAGGAAAAAACTCTATATTGGTGAACTGTCAAGCATGGAAATGAATACGGCAGGACCTCGAATAATGACTTCCTGTGCCTTCATAACACTGTTCTAATCTTCCCTTGTAGCTTAGCTTCCTACTCCCTGCCTTTGCAGTTACATGAGGAATTATTTAGACAAGTACTAAGACTATAACTTTCTTCCGAGTATTATCCAAAATCACCTTGATTTTTTTTTTTAAAGAGCACCTTGATTTTTTGATGTTGTGGTAAAGCTGTGACATGCATAGTAAATTTTTAAATGTGGGGAATTATTTTAATGAATATCCAGATTCAAATGATAAATGTCCATATAAATCTGTGGCAAAGGAATTCCAGCAGCTAAGCAAACACTGTTATTATCCACCGATGCTGGTGTACCTGAGAATCAAATGCAAGTTTTATAAAGAAAACTCAGAACATGTGTGGTTATTATAATTAGTTTGATTAAACAACAGACAAATTATTCCTGCAGAATGAGTCAGGAAGTGAAAACAAGTGTGTCAGAAAGCATTATGGCGGAGTTGGTCACTAGGAAGCAAATTTCACCTGGAAATATAATCTTGGTGGAAAATTTTACTTTAGTTCATTCTTCTGGACATAAGATTGCTGACTTAATCCTGCTAATCCCAATGGAAAGACTCCAGGGGCTTCTAATTGAAAATAAACAATAATGTAGTGAAACTTCATAGTACTATTAGATTGGTCTTCAAAACCGGACTTTGCAAGTTAGAAAACGGAGGCCAAAGGGCAGTGAGAAAGTCAGGGAGAAGGCTGGCTGAGGTGCCCACAAACCACCTGGCATCCCACTGGTCTCAGGCGGCAATAGCAAAGCGTCCTCTCTGCTGAAGAAAGGGCAAGCGTGCCCTGCTTAGATGGCTGAGTATGCCTGAAGTCTCCAGGGCAATCCTCACACAAATTTTTAGGTTATAGGTCGTAGGACACCTAAATATTTTGTTTTTCCTAACTCTTCTCTTGTCATTTGCACATCTACAGCTACCTCGTTTGTAGTCTCAGGTCTCTGAAAACTTATTTCTTTCACGTTGAGTAATAGACACCCTTGCTGGGAGAATTCAGACCTTCCTGCTGTCACAATAATGGTTACACTGCAACTCTCCTACCATGCTGAGCACTGCAGATGGTTATAACTGGGACTGACACGGCTGCATCACAGACAAGCAATCTGCCCTTCGGTGCCTGGCTGGCTGGCTGGCTGGCAGACCCTTCAGCAGCCACTTGCTTTTTGCTTAAAATGTTACAGCTTACTGTGTCAAAGAAATTTGATCTTCGGGTTTTTAGAAATCAGAAACCCACATTCCCCCTTCTTTTTACTAAATTCCATTTTGTTGTTGTTGTTGCTTTCATTTAAGCTCAGGACAATTTTCTTTTTCAGATGAGTTTACATAAATTAACAACTCTTACCATTTATTTTATACACTAAAATCTGGATGGAAAGTAATGCTCTTACCTCCCACTACTTTTTTTTTTAAGAACTAATTGCATTTTGGACATTCATTATTTTCAGAATTAAACTTTGGGCTCCAGTTTTGAGATAGATATAAAATAGTTTTCTAGTTGTTCAAAAGGAAAACATACTTAGCTTCTCCAGTAGAACAGAAACATCCCTATTGCACATTTTTAGAATTTTTGAGACCTTTAAGAGAGACCTCACTGCTGATTTTACTACCAGAACCCCATCCATCTTTCCCCACCACTTTATGTGTCACAACCTGCCCTCTGCACACAGTCCTTGGCTGCTCTCAGAGTCACTGTATTCTCAGTTGATGCAGTCTGTTTCAACTGGTCTTAAATTTTTCTACACTTTGGAGGTTTCTACTCCTAGCTGATTCCCTGTAGCTTCAAAACCACATCAATGGAACTCTAGCCTTGCAATACACATGCATAAGTAAGAAAATTAGCAGTCTGATAGATAGAGCCAGGGATGGGAAGCAAAGCACTGGAATATGAGGCTTAGATGGCACAGCTGGGCTAACCACACGTGCTGGTTTCCCAGTATACCTAGCAGAAAACAGAATTCTAAGCTCTTCTCATTTCTGTTTCTCTTATCTTCATTATTACCATCTCCCACTTTCTTTTGTGTGTGTGTGTGTGTGTGTGTGTGTGTGCGCGCGTGTGTGTGTGTGTGTGTGTGTGTGTGTCTTCTCTTTCCATCACCTTATATTTATCCCGCTTTCTTTAAACCCACAGTCCTGTTGAGTCCTTACCCTACAGACCCTACAGCTCTACTAGGTATTCCAGCCTTTCTTCAATTCTTCTCTGAGAGACTGGGAGATGTTTCCATTTTGCTTAGTTCTAACTGGATTGGGCCACAGCACCCAGGTTTCATGCATTGAACCCTTGGGCATTTCATCAATCACAAGAAAGAGAAAAGTAGCAAGAAACTGGAAAAGGACTGTCCCTAGCCTCCTAGGACAGTTACCAACAGTATCTGGAACAAGATGTGCTAGGATGATCCTTTCAGTACCTCTGGGTCTTTCAGTCTCTGGATTATCATCTGATTATTCATGTATAACAGCCTCATTTTCTATAGTCTAGATTCAGTGTTAGCTTCCTGCAGACAGGAAATACGTTTAACTCGTTGTGTTGCCCAAAGACCTTGACACATGGTAGGTATTCAAGAAGGTCTAACTTAATAGAATCCAGAGCTACCTCCAAAAAGATTGTAATTCAAACCGAGGACAGTAACGTAAGTGATATAGGGCACTATGACCATGGTTTTATAATGGTTCCTAGAGTGTCTCAGCAGTTATTTCTCAGGGAGAAAATTCTGTCTTATGACCTATAAAATCTTTTCTCTTTTTTTTTTTTTTTTTTTCAAAATTCAACCTAAGTATCTGGCTCCCCATCCTGGTTGTAGATCAGAACCACCTGGAGTGTTCGATGGAACTACAGCTGTCCTACCTCCACCCCATTCTTCTCACGACCAATTTTGATTCATGAGATATAGGATCAGCTACAAAATACACATTTATTTTAAGTTGCCTAGGTGACTGTCTCATGTCTGGTAAGGTTTGGGTTCACTGCCCCCAGAGGATGCCGAAACACAGAGCCATATGCTAAGAAAGCTGCAAGATTAACCTTCCACACCATGCAAAATTGCTGGGGAGACTGAGGGTCGTACTCCACGGTCTTCAATCTTCCCCCTCTCAGAGCTGGAACAGGGTTGGGTAGAGATTCAAGTTGATCATTGATACTAAGTATACATTTACTGTTGGTGCTAGAATTGCCTCCTCATTGGTAAGCAGAAGGGTAAATAGAATTTATCCTTGTGTGATAAACTCCTTTTCAATTCATGATACTGGACATTGGAATATGTATTTCAGGCTGGTATGCTGATAGTTAAAGTAAATAAGTAGGATTCATTGGCTGCCAAATATAAGTTTTAGGAGAGGAAAATGTATATAAAGGGCAGGAAGCATGTACTATTTGATAAGCCTGTTTGCCTACCACAGACATTGCTTAGACACATCCAGACAAGTTTGACAAGAACAGGAGGAATGGCCATAACCGATACTGGCTTTGATTCAAGAATGTGCCCTGCCTTTCCAAGCCCAGGGTCCTGACCTGCACCTGCCCTGAACTCTCCCCTGCTGACAGGTGGCTCTCCCAATTACAGGAGACTCTTTCTTTCATTCCTTACGTTTCTTCCAGCCTCATCTATCCCCGCTGCCACAGCATGGGTAAGTCAACAGAGCCATCTGAGTTATCACAATCCTTATTTCTATGGCAATTATGAATAGTTCATTCATCCACAGTTGATCCAACAGCCATATTGATCCAAGAAGTCACACAGCTATATTTCCATTAGCTGTCAGGATTCCAAAACACTGAGTCAGTCATATCTCAGCCTAGCTGCCTTCATTATAAACACAGTCTTATATACCACTAATGCAGCAAATATGCTGTGGACACTGAGTTAGAAGAGACTGGCTTCAATCTTCTTATCCATTTATCTGACCAAAGAAAGGCAAGCCATTCAAGTCTCATTTCTCATGTAGCCCAAAAAAATAGAATTATTGCATTTCTGCACATTTCTAATGTCAAATTACAGCATTTTAGAAATGTTATTATGCAACCAATTATAGTTTCAGAGATCCGTGGCCTGAGATACGCCTGCCTTTCCATAGGCTGACTTTACTTTGGCTTCTTCAAAGACTGCAAGACATTTTGCTGACATTCTTAGTCTGGAACAAAGGAAGGCACAATGTTGCTATTTTTTATAGTGTTGAAAGATTCCAAAGAAGCAAATTGAGAGAATAAAATAAAGATTAGATGGAAGCTTCAAGTTCAAGGTTGCTGCTAATTAGTTACATAACCTTGAATAGTTACTTAATTAATTGAGCTCATTTTTCGCAGTCACGTATTTTTTCATTCAACATACATTTCTTACTATAAATAATGTGCAAACATTTAGAGCCAAAAAAGTCTCATAGATAAAGTGCTTTGGGAATTCATGCTTGAAGCTTGGGGAGACAGAGAAGGTCTCATGCCCCTGAAGCCATACCCTGTGCCTGTCTTGTGCACAGTGGGAGCACTCTTATCTGCTTCCTAAATGCCCCCAGCAGTTCATAAGTCATAAACTTGATGAAAATGGCCCTTTGTTATAGAAACAGATGTTTCTCATTATTCTTATTAACTGCGTTAATAAATCATCCAGTGAGGGTCTATTCAAAAGGCTTGGACGTCATTTCATACAGGACAAGTTCCTCCAAAAGTAACTCAGAATGGTGTTTTTGACATTCACATTTAGGATTAAGTTATAGCTCATCTCCAGCTCTTATCCCTCCCCTTGGCTTCAAGGGCAAGTGGAAAATTTTTCTCACTGACTGTGGTCAGTCCCATGATTTAGAGCTCATGTCCTGGTCACACAGCCTTCTTACAAAGTCTGACATATCCTGCCTTCTACACAAGGTCTGACAGATTCCTGGAATTACATGCACATCTTCCATAATTCACAGTTTAAGAAGAGAATGGTGTCTGGTACATAAGTAGGCCCCCAACAGAGGTGAAGTGTACGAATAGGGAGTGAGTGAACAACTAAATGGACACCATTCCCTCCTTAATCCTTGTCATCACCTGTTTTCTTTACTCTTTAGGCTGTAGGATTATCATCTGAAGAACTATGCATGAGCTTCATGATCTCGGGCCTCACATCCTGCCTTCTACACAAGGTCTGACAGAGAATGTCCTGGGTCTGGGAGATAGGAGACCTGGTAATGTGTGACACCTAATAGGCACTCGAATCAAAACTGACTAATTGAATTGAGCCTGTATTCTTCCCTTGCATTTACAACTAACTAGATGATGTGTGATTTTGGGGGACAAGGTTTTAAACCCAAGTTTTCCAACATGTAAAATAGAGGAGTTAGAATACGTCACCTTTCAGCTTTAAGATTCTCTGATTTTATAGCCACAGCTTGGATCCATAGCCTAATCCTCCTATATGGGGTGAATAGCTCTCAAAAGCTCCATTAAAGGCTGTGAGGTAACCTCTCTGAGTCTCACTGTCCTCATCTATAAAGGTGGACAACAATCCTGGGGCTGTTTTGTGGTTTAAATGAAATAAGGGACATGAGGTGCCTAGAAACATTCCTGACACAGAAAAGGTACCCAACAAATGATAGCCGTTCCTGTTTCCATTATTAAATAACAGCTTCTCCTCTACTCTTTTACCTAATGAGCTCTGCTAAATCAAGTGGCCTTAAATTGACCAAGTCTATAACTCAAGTCTCTAGTTTGAAAATATTCAGCTATGGAGTCCAGTGCTGGGCAAATCCAGATTCTTTTTTTTTTTAATTCATTTTTATTGTTAGACTTATTGGGGTGACATCTGTTAGCAAGGATTACATAGGTTTCAGGCATACAATTCTACAGTGCATTGTCACAAATCCAGATTCTAATAACAGCTAAGCCACTTACTAGCTGTGGAAGCTTGGACAGGTAATGTAACCACTCAGAACCTCTGTCTCCTCATCTGAAAAGCACAGATCATTATGCTTCTTTTGCTGATTTTCTGTGAGGATTAATTGTGTAAAGAATGTGGCATAGGAATGGTTAAAAAAAAAAAATAGCAGCTGTAATCACAAGTCCATGCTGTTAGGCAGGGCTGGGCTCTAGGACTTTATACCTTCACCATCCGCAGGTGAGAACAGGTGTGTATAGTCTATTAAGTTCCATTCTCCCAGTTGCAATCTACAATGATTTCTGCCAGCATTCCCTATGATGACTTTATTCCCCTCACCCCACTTTATCTGGGAACTTGCAGATTATTATCAATGATCTGATAAGTGGGTGAGAAAATTTAACCCAGTCCCAATGACAAGATAAGAATAATTACCACAACCTACTCTGTATTCCAGTGCTGCTAAAATACCAGCTTGGAACATCTAAGTAATCCAAACCAGTGAGTGATTCAAAAACCATTTTGATTTTACTTTAAAATGAAGCTTAGGAGGTTTCATCCACAAACTTCCTAATTAAATTCTGCTTTGGATAAAATCAATTCCAATTTCTTGAGCTCATATCAATTGAAAGCAGGAAGAGGCAGCTCCAAAACCTACTTGGTTACAGAGAAGCCCACCTTGCTCAATGTTAAATCTAATATTTGCCAAAGAAATCCTGCAGCAATCCACGAAATGCACAGAACCCAAAACCTGTCTACTTATCATGTGAGAAACATGGAGAATTGGCTCTGTGGATTCAGCAGGCGCTGGCCTGTCCCGCTTGCGTGCATCTGTGTCATTCCTGGGCCACCCAGGGACCTGGGTGCAGCCCTCACAGATATCTGACTGCTGACCCTGGCATCTCCAGCTTTGCCCAAGGACCTCAGGCTGCCCCTGAGGAAGGTCAGATTTATGGGTGCTTCCATTACCCGAGAGGTAGTGTGGGGACACCTCTACAGGGCTGTTAAACCTAAAGGCAAGCAGCACTCTGTTTAAACCACAGCTAACAAAAGATCAACCAGTCTGTCCTTTTCTGGATCAGTAATCAAAAGAATCTGCAACTCAGAAAGAGGAAAGTTTTGAAGGGCATCTCGCCTCATTCTTACTGTAGCAACAAAACCCACGTCAAAAGCCAGCAGCCCGAGGGTCTGAGCAGGCCTTGGTCCTGAACGTGCCTGAAATCAGGGAGCCATGACCTCGGAAGGAAAAAGCTGCTTTGGTTTAAATGAGTGAAACAGATTCATTGTCTAATATTATATTTTATAGTATATGATATTATAATCCATAGTTTCTAGGCACGTTTAGTGGAAATAATATAAAGGAGTTATACTCCTTGTCAAAACCTGACAGAGCTTGTACTCTAGAGATAAGGCTTTCTGTAAACTTTGGAAGTAAGGTTTGGATGAACTTTGGAACCACTACCTGGCAGATAATTCTTCTTCAGTTTCTCCTAAAAAGCAAATTATTTTGACCTGATTCTTTCAGGGACATTACTGTACTGTCCCTGATGTGAAACGGGCAGCTCTAAGCAGAGCTCAGCCAGGAGGCAGTGAGAGGGCAGGAGTCGCATTCGCTGTCCTAGCTGTCGAGAAGACACTGTGCATAATGTTGTGGCTAGATGACACTGTGAACTACTACGTTTTTTCTCCATGAACATTTTTCTGTTCCCTCCCCCTACCCACTTCACCCCTTTCTCATTTCATTGCCTCAGAGAAGGCACAGAGCAAGATGGGAAGCGGAAGGGTCTACTGGCTCTTCTGGGTTTTGTTTTCCAAAGGCCAAACCCATGCAAGAAAGTAGGGTTTGAGGGAGAGGCAGAGGCCTGGAGGACATCAGAGGGAGAGCAGGGGAAGAAATAGCACTACGGGGCCTGCTGGGAGCTGTACAAGAATGCTGGGCTCTGTCAGATGAGGGTGCTAAGCTTTCATGGATCGTACCCGAGGAGGAGACCCACAGGCCCTGAATGTCTAGCATGGTGCCAGACAAGTGGCAGATGCACGATCACATGACTCCGGGCCTGGGGCCATTTGGAGCTGGCACAGTGTTATGGATTGAATATGGGGTCCTGCCAAAATTCACATGGAAGTCCTAACCCCCCATGTGATGGTATTAGAAGGTGGGGTATTTAGGAGGTAAGTAGGTTTGGGTTATGTCATGAGAGTGGGGCCACCACGATGGGATTAGTCCCCTCCAAAGAAGATGGTCTCCTATAAGCCAGGAAGAGAGCCCTCATTACGAACTGAATCTACCAGCACGTTGATCTCGGACTTCCCAGCCTCCAGAACTGTGAGAAATAAATGTCTGTTGTGTAAGCCGCCCAGTGTAGAGTATTTTGTAGTAGCAGCCCAAATTGACTAGGACACACAGGGACTATGTCAAAGGTCATTGTTCGGAGCTTCCCTCCCAGATTCTTATGCAACTCTGGAAGCGGGAGGAAGGGCCCCAACATGAACGACATGGACGCTCAGGTCTACCCAGGCGGAGACTAAATAAAGATTAACTTGATGAATAGATAATAGAAAAAAAAAACATTTCTGGCATAAATGTTTGGTGAGAGAATGATATTAGCAGGAGTAGGAGGCCTTCTGTGTTCAAACCACCTTGAATTTAAGTTTTGTGAGTCTCACAATTTTCATTGATTAGAAGTAATAATAAATGTATGTAAATGGGACTCTCTTCTTTGTTTTTTATTTCTCTGAAAATGCCACATTCTTCTGGAGCCAGTGCTCTTAGCACCAGAACTGCTTTTCTGCTTTTCTTTCAATCTGCTTTTTAAAAGACCTATGAGGTTCGGACATTTATTTAACCTCCCTACGCTGCAGGTTTTCATCTGCAAAATTAAGAAGACACTGAATTGAGCACCGCCATGCACAGAATGAGGTATTGATATTCAGGCTCTGGCGTTCCACTCTTGGTTAAGCAAGTTAAACAAGAATAGTTCCTCAGACTTTGGTATGTTTGTTTTGTTTCATGACATTGACTTTTAGAAGAGTGCCAAAGTCTGGTAGAATAACTATATTCTGGATTTCTCTTATTGTTTCCTTGTGCTGTTACTTAACCCCCACCACCCCCTGCACTCAATGTTTCCTGTAAACTGGAAGTTGGTCCTAAAGGCTGATTGGAACCAGGTTAAACATTTTTGACAGGGATACTGCATAGGTGATTTGTATTTCATGTCACCTCAACCTGGAGACACAGACGGTCAGGTTGTCCAACAACAGTGAGTTAAATACAATCTCTTGACTAATCTGATGACCCACAGGTCCTTCCAATGTACAGATGTGGGATTCCTTTGAAAATCTGTTTGGCAGGATACAGGCAATCTGTTCCACAGCGACCTTCTACTTAATGATATAAGTATTAATATTTATTTAATTTAATTGATAGTTACAAAATGGTGATTTTGTAAATGATTATATCTTCTTCATATATTTGCAGGCACTGCAAACAAGAGCTTTTCCTTACCTACTGAGTAAGGAATTAAGTGAATTACAGTTCCTTTTAAAAGGGCAGGGCAAGAGCCTCCTTTTCTTTGCTAACGTTCAGAGTAAGAAATTGCTACTATAGTCTATAGTCACTCTCAACAGTGGCAAATTAGATTCTTTTTTTCTCTCTTTGAACAGTCCTATGGACTTGTGGCTTTTTATTATGCAATTTGTATAACTGGTTGCATGATTTTTGGTGCTCAAATTGCCCCAGATTTAGCTAGAGGGAGCTCCTTCAAGCTGGCTGGTTCTTGTGTCTTTTGAGAGGTCCCCATCATTCTTTGAACACTTCCTTGCTTTTGGCACAAGAAAATTCCTGAGCTTACCTTGTATTTTCCGTGCCCCTGACCCAGAATCAGCCATTTCTCCAAGGAGCCCTGAGGCTGTTTACTGGAGAATAGTATTTAAAAACCAAGACCTCTGAACGTGGTGAGCTCATTGTCATTGGAGTGCCATCGCCTCTAAGCTCTTTCTGTGGCTAAAGCTAAGAAATATATTTATTTAAATTATGAGTTCATATCGATACTTCCCATTCAAATTTAATATTACATGATTTTTCTTAACTTTTTTATTTTATATTTGTACTTCTTTTATACAGAAAATCTCAGTTCCAAATATCAATAACATATTTACTTATTTGCCACATTTGTATACACATAAAGTATATTTAAAATTGAAATACTAGATATTACTTGGTGAATGTGAGATTTGGGGGGCATTTCTTTTTTTTTTTTTTTTTGACTTGCTGAAAATTTTTTTTTTAATTCATTTTTATTGTTAGACTTATTGGGGTGACATCTATTAGCAAGGATTACATAGGTTTCAGGCATACAATTCTACAGTGCATTGTCAACTTGTTGTATAATATGTTCACCATCCAGTGTGACTTCTCTTTCCATCACCTTATATTTAGCTTCCCCCCTCCTCTCCCACCCCCTCCCCTTTCTCCCCTCCCTTTTGTCTTTCAAATATATTCAATTAAAGATGAACAGTAAGAGGTGTTCCAAAGTCACTGGAAAGAATTATTTTCTATGTATCTTATGTTACCCGTATGACATACAGCTGGAGTAACTTATTTCATTTTTATTTCAAATTTGGTTTGCCTTTATTTTTGTGATCAAATTTTATTTTTAAGTAGATAAACATATTTGAGTACTTATATGGATTAAATTCAAAATATATAAAAATATAATCAGTAAATTGACTATATTCATTCATATAGTCCATTAACTGTTCTTCAACTCTACCACCTGATCTCTAGTTAACCAATTATTTCAGTTCTGTTAGTTTGATATTTTATATCTGTATGTGTAATTTCTGTACCCTTCTTAAACAAAATAAAGAAACTACACTCACTGCTCTGTGACTTGTGTTTTCATTGCTAACAATATTAAAAATGTATCCTGAGAATCCATGTAAGTGTGTACACACCTTCCTCATTCTCCCTTGTCACCACATACTTTATTCAGCAGTGCTGTACTGCTGCTGTTATTCCTTAGTCCAAAACAAGCAGTTCAGCTCATACAAGCCGGTGACCATTCTTGCCTTTGTTTGTACCCTTAGGATCCTCTCGGGCATTTGAGGTTTTGACCTCTGCTAAGGCTTTCCAGACTGGCAGAAGCAGGGACCGCCAGGTACAGCTGATTCCCAGAGGATTCATCACATCAACCCACTTGCCTTTGAAGGAGAGGAGGGTAAACAGGAAACAAATTGTGGTTCTTTTCCCTCAGATCCAGCCCCAGGTACCCTGGTCTTTTTCCTGTTTAGCTGGAGAGCTAGGGAGTGATGAAGGAGGGCAGGGTGTGGCTTTAACACAGCTTGGTTTTAACTTCTGCATCTATTCCCTTTCCTTCCTCTAGTAGACACAAATGGAAGGCATTTCTCTCTTGTGCTAATTTAAAGGCATTAAAAAAAAAAGGAACGTGGGATTTTACTAACATTCAGAAGTCATACCATTTGGTTAAAGATTTTGTTGCACACTGAAGCTGAGCTTTCATTTTCAAAAATAAATGTTTCAGATGTCTCAGAATAGCTTTAAATATAGTGTATGTGAGATCGCTTTATGCTGACTTCCCCCCCTGCTCATCCTCAAAGCTCGTAACACACACATTCTCTGGTTTTCTTTTTCTGGTATGTACCATTCATCAATCTCACAGGAGCCAGGTTCTGCCTTTTTTGAAATGATAAATATTCTTTCTTGCTTGGTAATTCTTATGCAAATCTATTTGTTCAAAGTTTATTTCTTTAGTTAGTTGTCCTATTTCTGCCCCACTCTTTTAAAAAAGGTGAATAAAGCAATGTGGTTAAATTAAAATGTTTTCACCTTTCCCTGTAATGATTTTTTTTTTTTTTTTTGGTGGTTCCCTGGCTGGGAGTCAACCCAGGCTGCAGCATTGAAAGCACCGAAGCCTTAGCCACTACACCACCAGGGAACCCCCTGTAATGATTTCCTTCCGACCTTTATGAGAGTGATACGAAAAAAATAGTAATAATGCAAGGAGGTGTGCCTAGCCTCTAATCCGCACATGCTAGGTGCGTGACTATCACCTGGCTTGTAAATGACTTGTGCTTTAGCACTGAGAATGAATTAGCCTAGCTCTGAATCACGCACCAGTCCTTGGAGGATAACTGTCTCAGAAGAATCTGGAGAGCGCTGTGTGGGGGTCCGCATCCTTTTTACCCTTCATCAAGAGCAGGGAGGAACAATAATTTCCTGGCTTGAAAGGAAGGGGAGGGAGTCATGAGAGAGAAAAGGAGCAAGTATGGTAAAAGAGGATGGAAGAGAAAACATGAGGAAGAGGGAGAGAAGAGAATGGGAGCGAGGGAGAGCAATGGGGGATGCTACAGGGAAAGGCTAGGGAAGGTCTACACTGTATCACAGAGACAGTTCTGGTGGGAAGAACCCTTCCAACTCTGAGGGCTGGAAGCCACGTTTTCCCGTTCTGTATCATCTGCACATAGTGCTATCCAGGGAATATGAGGAATTTGGAGGTAAATCAAGCACTGGGAAATACAGTGCCTCCTTTTATTAGTGACCAATATTTAAGAGTGCTTACCATGTACTGTTAGTTTATTCAAGTACTTGGCATGGATTATGTCATTTAATTTTTACTCATGCCTAGGAATTAGGTTTTATAATTTACCCCAGGTCACAGTAAACAAATGACTGTAGCATCATCACTTGTTGCCACTCACCCCCTCCCCCTCATCTTCCTTGCTAGCAGAACCCTAGTAATTAGGATTGCAATATGCCCAACCTCCACTATATTCCTAGGGGATGAATGATAACAGAACTAAATCCATCTTGGCTCTTGTATTCTAGTTCCTGATGTACATTTTCCCAGGCTCCTTTGCAGGTGGACCAGTTTTGACCAATGAGGTTTAAGGAGAAACATGCTAGGGGTCTTCTGAGAAAGCTTTTCTGCTGTCATGAGAGGAAATCCTATTTTCTGCTTACCCTCTTCTTTCTTCCTACTCGGACGGTAGTATGAAGATACCAAACTTGCACCTGTGGCAGCCATCTTGCAACCAGGAGGCAACAAGCCCAAGGAAGAACCTCATTACGTGAAGGACAGCAGAATGGAAAGTGGAACCAGTCTTGGCTTTGAGGACATTGTTAGACTGCTATAATAAATCTGCATTCACCTTCCTGCACTTTTCTTGTTTTATGAAATAATCAAATGTCACTATGACTCTGTAAATTTGTCAAGTGTAGCCAAACTTGGAGCGGCATGTATATCACCTGATAGGGACCAAAATGGATTTTGAACAGCTTGTCTTTGTTTTAGGCTGATAGGTTGCTATTCAGCACTGCAGAACTCTTTCCTCCAGCACCTCTCACCCTCAACCTTGACTTCCAATATATAGATGTTACTCTTAACCAAGGAACAAAGGCAAAATGTAGCAAACTACAGGAAAACAGGTATTGATGAGATTTTTAACTAAAATATGATTCTACTTTAGTAGAAACAATAATGACACATATTGCAAGTAAACTTCAGATCATACTAAAAGACTATTTTCAAGAGACCCATATTCCACTCCTTTCTGCCTTGTTCTCTCACTGACCTTTGTGTTTCCACCCAAGGCTTCAGTTTGTGCTAAAATGGTTTCACCCCACTCCCAACACACATTCTCTGTTTCGTTAATCTTCATATTCCCAGAACCCAGTAGAATGCCTAGTGCCTAACAGAAACTCAAATTGCATAATCACCCCTCTACTGAACAACCATCAAAGTCATAGGCTTCTCAGGAATTACAAGGACATATTAATAATTTGCTGGTTTTAAGAGATTATTTCTTAATATTTATTAAAAATTTAAATAAATGCAACTTGCTGAAAAGAGAAAGTTTGATAAATTAGATACTGATAGAGAGCAGGCATTTAACAAATAAACTGAACTGAACGGATTAGGTTTTTAAAAAGCTGTATGTTCTGGACAAATGTAAACTGTGGTTAAAGTAAAATAAGGCATTTCATTACTTTGTTCTTGGGTTAAGAAGAATTTAATGAATTTTTAAAACATGTCTGGTTTATAACCAAGAAGCAATTAACACTGGAAGGACTAGAATTCCACTATTAAGTGCTTAATTTTGCCATAAACTTAGTGAAATCTGGGTACAGTGAATTGCATTTATAAGGAAGTCTTGCTCTCTGACATCAGTGTTAAATGCAATTTCACTTAGTATAAAAATGCTTCCCTCTTGAAAGATGCTGTTTAAACCCAAAGACTCTCACTGTGGTGGAGACCAAAGTACTGTGAAGTGATGTTCACAATTTAAGTTGCCTCTGAATGAACTGGGTAGAGATGAATGCAAAGAACTGAGGAAACAAAGTGGTAACCTAATGTTAAAGTGTTCTCTATTTTTTATTATCCTTTCATTTTACTTTCAGGTAAGAGTTGAGGAATTTAAATGTAAAGACCTCATCATTCTTTTCAAAATCATTATGGTTCAAGGTATTAAAAAATACTAAAAGCAAATGTTCATAATTTCCATTCAGTAGGCTCTTCAAAATCATAGGAATCATAAACATAATTGCTATCATACACAACACTTTGTTTATCCTGACTTTTCCATTTCTCTAATTGTAGCTATATATAAACATTTTTTGTACTTCCTCTGTTGCAGTTATTCTAACTGGCCTTTAGGCCTAGCATAGTAAGAAATTATAATGAATCGAAAACTCATTAGCAATGTATTTATGAGGAATCAAAATGTTTCAGAATTCAACAATAACCTACATGTAAATTTTTTATTATAACATAGTAATCACTTATCAAACAGCGAACTAATCACCAAAATATTGTAGAGTATTAGAAGTTCCTCTGACTTGTATTGTCTAGAACTATTTAAGCAATATTAACTTTTAATCTTTATTTGTTATGGCAATATCATCTCCTGACCTGGGATGTAATGATGGGACGGGAGGAAGAGATGATATGTATTATTTATCTAAAAAAAAAGAAAAGTTGATTAGGAGAGTCCCACAAGATTAAAAAGCAAAACAACAAAATCCAGTCTTTTCCTTCAAGCACCTAGCACATTCTTGCTCAATTCCCACCTTTCCAATTAAGCACCCTCTCTTGGAGGGCAGGGACTGTGTTTGTTTTACTGCTGAATCCCCAGCATCTAGCACAGCATCTGGCACATACTGCATGAATACAGCTGCAAAACCCGAACGGCACATGAGGGTTTCAGTTCTTCCTGTGGTTACCAAAGTCTCCTTGTTACAGTTCCAAGAAGGTGGCTTGTGCCATTCTCCTGTCCTCTCATACCTTTTTATAGTTTTTTGTGGGAATAAGACATTGGGGAATCCTGTCAGAAAGGATAGGGAACCTTATTGGTTGGGTTGAATGTAAACTGATTCAGGAATAACTCCTGAATGTTGGTTTTAAGCCTAATTCCTTACTTTATGATTTGCCTCCAGTCCTTAACGTGAGTCCTGAAAGTTCCATCCAATTCAGGATTGGTTCCCGTTAATAAAGATTTTATTTTATTAAGAACAGATGGAATGAGCCTGGGAAAGCAATGTAACAGCAGTGGATGAATCCTTTTAGGAAATTCAAGCTACATTATTTGTCTTTATTGCTGCTTCATTTCACTAATTCCTTTTATCTTAAATATGGCCTCTAAATTTCACTAACATAAAAACGATTTTAAGTCCTTTAACTGAATGTGGCATGGTACAAAGAAGCTTATACAACCAGATCCTTGTTACTTATAAAGTTAAAATCACAGACAGGAAACAGAAATATGTATGGGCTTTTATGCTGTATGCAAATGAAGGCCATCCCTGATTTACTCCGCATGGTTAATAATAGCTAACACTTCCTGAGTCCTATCTGTGTCACAGGCACCAGGTGAGAAAGCACTTTACATACGTCCTCATTAAGCGCCTCCAACAACAGGAGGAAGGTGAGGTAAGTAAACAGCCTCAGGAAGCTCCTACAGCTGTGACATTAATCCAGGCCCAGCTCAGAGGCCACATCCCTCAGCGACTGACCCCTTTGGCTCACAGCCTCCTCTCCCACAAATCTGTCACCCAGTAACAGCCCAACGTGCAGGGATGTGGCACGCTTGGTGTGGTGACTGAAGTTCCTTAAATCCCTGGGGAGCCAGATACTTGGATTAAGTGCTGTTAAGCACAGGGCAGCTCCCACAGAGTTATCAATCAAATTCAATCCCATTCTATAAATAAAATCTGGTCAGTTGATACTCCAAAACTGCTTTAAAAAGCTCTTTATTTAATCTATAGCTCCACCTTAATGAAGAATGTTTATTCCCCTTCAAACTTCTGTCCCTGCTGGTCCCCCTTGCCGTTCCTCAATTTCTAATCAGAAAAGACTAGATCATTGACTCAACTGCCTCAGCAGCTATCAGTCGTCACGCCGCCGCTGCAGTCTGGCCTCTGCAGCCACCCTTCCACTGGAAGAGCTCTGGCAAAGACCAGCAGTGATGATAAGCTACCATTATAATAACCCCCAGTGCTTGTGAGTTTACTGGGCGCCAAACACTAGGCTCAGCGCTTTATTTACGTTGGAGGGAGAAACCTGGAGAACCGAGGGCTGGACAGGATTTGCAGATGGTTTTGGCTTAGTTGGCCCAGTTTTAAAAAATTAAGTCAAAATGGAAAAATCAAAATATTTCAGACGTATTTCCAAATCTCTGAGCGTGCTGTCCAGTTCGCTACAGTCCTCACAGTGAATAATACATGTGCACTTGGACCCCTTCACCTCTCATTTATGTTTCCTGTCTGACACCTATAGGAATATGATTTATTATCCATGCTTCATATGGACATTCTTATCAGGACTGTATAGTCTCCAAGAAAAGAGACCAGCTTAAACTAGCTCAAATTAAAGATGGGATTATTTATTACACAGCAACCCAAGGGCAGGAATTGCGGCAGTCCTGGATTCGTGGACATGGAGACTGGAAGTTAAGACAGCCGCCAGTCTCCTCGTTAGTGTCTCTGCTTTTCACTCCACAGTGGCGCCACCTTCCACTCGCCACAGACTGACTTCCTCTTCTAATTCTTCACGTCAGTTCCCTCATTACCTCGGCTTGCTTAAAACTTATCATCACCTCCGGGCCCTGCAGCATACTCCCTTAGATTCCTTCTGCTAATTGCCTGTCTTCCGATTTTCGAACAGTAAATTACTGAAAGAGGACCGACAAGTATTTTCAAGCTTGCTCATATACAAGTATGTCATAAATTACTTTCAAGCCTTACTAGGTCACACTGGGGGAAGTACACAGATGTAGTGCAAGCATCTGTAACAGGTGGGATGTGGTTTGACAGATACTATGAGGCATAATTTAGAATATCTTAAGTATAATTAATCCTCATAACAATCTTGAGTGATAGCCATTATTTTTACTTATTTTGTAGACATGAAAACCGAGGCTTAGAGAGGTGACAAAATTTGCCACAAGGTCTGCCACAATTCCTGCCCTTGGGTTGCTGTAAAATAAATAATCCCATCTTTAATCTGGAGCTAGTGAAACTGGTCTCTTTTTCTGGAGATTATACACACCCGACCCGTGGAAAAGCTGGGATGTAAATTCAGGCTGCCTAACAAACAACGCCTCCAATTTCATTGTCTTTCTTGACTTCCAGACTGAGTAACATTCTTGCTATTCTCTACTTCCTGAAACTTAAAACTCTTTTCTTGGATGATATTATACTCTTGATTTTGTACTTTTCTAACTGTCCCTCCACTCTTTTAAATTCCTGTTCTCCTTCCAATTCTGAAATGTAGGAATTTTCCAAGGGACTTTTCATGCTTTTTGTGTCTTTCTGTGCTTTCTTCTTAGGCAAATTCATCAACTGTTACAGATTTGGATATAGTCAGACACCACCATTTCTTAACCTGGGGTTCTTGAACACGCCCACCCCCCACCCCACAAGGAATTTGTGGATAGAATTTAGGGAGTCCTTGAACTTGAATGAGAAAAAAAAAACACCTTTATATTTTCACAAAACTCTGAAAATTTACCAATTCCTTTAATTATGAATGTAGGCAACAAACCACTGTAATAGCAGCAAATATTTGTGACTTTGTTACTAACAGAAATCACATGTATTTTAATATTTTTCAATTGTTCCAAATATCTCAAAAATTTATTTTTTTCAATTATACTTAAAACTCATGGTAGTTAGTTGACCCACTACTAAATCATGATATTTAATGCATTAAAAGAAGTATGTATATTACCATATCAAAAATTGTTTAATATTTTGATAAATGTTTTACAATATAAGTAGTTTTCTTTGTAATCTTGTCTCTTTTATTTTCCATATGTAGAAACATGTTTTTTTGAGAAAGGGTCCATAGACTTTATCAAACTGCTAAAGGTTGAGAATCCCTGCTTTAAAACACTTTGCCTGTTAATAACCTTCTTTCGGTGATTATTTCACAATATCTACATATATCAAGTCATCATGTTGCACACCTCAAATTTATAGTTATATATCTATTATATCTCAATAAAACTAGGAGAGAAAAAAAACTCTAGCCAGATGGTATACCACGACTTGTAAAGGGAATCAAGTCTTAGGCAATGGAGGAGCAACTTCCCTAAAACTTAATGACCTACTCAGTTTTCTGCGTTGTCTTTAAGTTTCAGCTGCCTGCTTTATCTGCAGCCTTTACTTGTCAGATGGGCATCTAATCCTCCCTGTTGCATGATACCCTGGTGTTGATCTTGGACCTCTAGCTCATATCCCAGATTGCTTTCTACTCATGGTCATTCCTCCACTTCATTTGCTAACTCTGGGTCTCAACTCCGTACTGGCCTTTGAGGTCCCCTGGACTGCTAACACTCTGTTTGGCACACAAGCTCTAGAGCTAAACTTTATCACCCAAGGGGAAAAAATAGAGCTAATTATTACCAGAGTAATTTTCTTTAAAGTATAGCTCTGATCATATCCCTCTCTTTCTCAGAATGCTTACAAATTAAGTACAAACTTCTCAGGGCACTTTGGTTGCAGAAAACAGAAACCTATTTGAGGTGGCTTAAGTAAGATGAGGAATTTATGATACGGATATAGGGATATTACACAGGCGTCGAGAACAGGGATATACCAATAGGTTGAACCATAAACAGGGATTGGCATAAACCACCCTGTTTGCAAAGGGGCTGGAGAGGAAATGTATTAGGCTTTGTGGGCCATGTGGTTTCTGTCATTCTGCCACAGACAATATGAAAAGGAACGTGGTCTAATAAAACTTTATTTATAAAACCACCAGCTGGATTTGACACACAGGTCATTGTTTTAGAACCCCGGGACTAAAATATTGTCAGGATACTTTAAAACTCATCTCTATCACCCTCCACATACCTGCTTTGTTGTTCTCTTCCAACTGACTAGCTTCTGTAGCTTTTCTAGCTTTCATGTTAGAACATGGCTTCTGAAAGCGCTGAGTTTCCATGTCACAAGTTAAAGTTCAACCTCTCTTTCCCAGTCCTAATTCCAAATACTCAGCGAAGAGAAGCTGCCTGGCCTTGCCTGGGTCAGGTCCTCACCCCAGACAAATCAGCTGTGGCCAAGGGTCTAGGTCTTGCTGTATGTAGGACAGGGCTTTGGGGCACTATCCCTACAACCTCTTGAATCAGAGTGCAGGAACAGATTCCAGAAAAGGGCAAGGAGCTGGTCAGACACCAGGACAATCCCTTGCAGTATTCATTCAAACCTCGGTTTTCAACCCTGTTCCCTTTAAGTCCCCTTATTTCGCTCTCTGAAGCAAAGCCAACTCCTTGCCATTGTCACATACTCTGCACATTCTCACCCTGTACTCCCTGCTATCTGCCAGCAGAAACTCTACTCATCTAAAAGGTCACCCCTTCCCCCTCTTTCCTTTATATCCACAGGACAGTGTTTCTTCTGCCGCTATGTCTGTACCTTTTACTTCTGCAGACAATAGGAAATGACTTAGCTTTTCATCCATCCTGGTACATTTCAGAGAAGGGGCTCTGAGTTCCTATTTGTTGCATGTAACCATATCTTCACACCTGAATAATTTTAAACTGAGGAAAATGTTGACTTTTACAAAGTTGCAATTATACAGAAAATTAGTATACCTTCAACAAATTATTATACATTTTATAAACATTCAATTCCACATTATGATAGTCAAATTAAAGGACATTTGCAGAAAGGTAGTATTACAGCAAAACTTATATTTAAAATTGTTGAATGCTAAGAATAAAGTCCCATTACAACTGTATCTTCTGTTCTTTTACTAAATAAAAAGGAATACTACAGAAATGACTTACGTAATATGGAAGGTTATAAGCTTGAAATATTCAAAATCGCTTTAAAAAACAAATGCTCCAAAATGATTAACATTTGTGCAAGAAATTTTCCAAAAGTCAGGGACCTCATCATCTAATTTCTTTCTCTCTAGAACTATTAATTAACATTGTTCCCAGAACTCTGCTAAGTTCCCCTGCTGAAGGAAGAAAGTAAATACAGTCCTGCAGGGAAAACTGGTTCATTTCCACGAAACTGTGAGAGGCTTGCGCTTTTGTGAAACAGAAGCACTTTAAAGAACTATTCCAAAACTATTAGCAACTACATAAAAGCTTTTTATTTAACAGCATCCTCCTGGGAGACTGCGCTGGAATGTGCAGCAGGTCTCTAAAAAGCACAGATTTGGCTCAACGGTAAATATTAAGCGCACTGAGTCAAAACCATTGTGTAAAGTAGGAGGTGGGGCGGGTGGGGTCCTGATTCCCAATGTTGATAGAAGGATTCTAATTTCGCTTAGTATTTATTTTTCTACTACAATTACAGTTTTGCTAAGAAAAATAAAATATCGATTGTGCTTTCATCTGGGTTTCTAATTTTCACCGTCTACAGAAAAAGAAAACCTCTCATTTATCTAAAAGAATCACCTTTCTGCAATATTGAGTCGCTGGGAAAAAACAGAGGCGCGCCCAGCCCCACTGCCTGCACCGCCGCCGCCTCCTGAGAGCCCGGCCCGCCCCGCCCCGCCCCGTCCCGCGGGCCGCAGGTCGCTGGGGCTTGCCTCATGGAGACGGCCCGGAGCCGATCGCAGTCTGCTGGCGTTTCTTGGTGGCAATGCTCCAAACCAGTAAACCACAATACAGAACCTAAGCTTGGACTTTGAACCAAACCTTTTTGCCTAGTTTTCTTTTTTCTCAGGTCGCCGGCATCCCCGCCACCTTTTGTCACAGCCTGTCCCCGTCCTCGGGTTCCCTTCCTATCACCTGCAGGCAAACGGGATTGACACGCAATGAGGAGATAACCTGAAGGAGCTCAGGCAACCAGCCACTCCAGGGAAACACCGAAAACTACAACTCCCATCACACCCCGCAACCAGCTTCGTCCTCTCCCGCCCCCTCCACTCCCTCGGCCGGCGGCCGGGAGGCGCTGAGCTTTTAGCTGCGGACCGGGCGGGAGGGACCCAGATCTCTGCGATCTCACCCGAAGGGAGCGCTGTACCCGGTGGTGGCCGCGGTTCTCAGCTGAGTTCTGCCACTGCGTCCGCGCCAGCCCAGAGCCCGCAGGAGCAGACGGTGCGTCCCGGCGCAAGGATGGTCATCCGCGTGTTCATCGCCTCCTCCTCGGGCTTCGTGGCGGTGAGCACTGCGGGGACCCGCAGCGGGCCGGGGTCGGACCTGCGGGGATCGTGGACGCCGGGCATGGGTCTTGCGGGAGGCGCGCGGCTCTCGTCCCTGCGCGTCTCGGCGCGCCGCACGTCCGGCCGTGCGAGCCGGCTCCCGGCAGGTGATCCATCCCACTTGGACAACAATGAAAAGGGCGGGAGCAAAGGTGGGTGGGAGACCCCGGGCTCACCTACATGTCTACCCTGCACTGCGAAAGAGGGAGACAGCTCAGGAAGCCCCAAGTCCAGTTGTGTGGCTCTGGAATTGGGGAAGGGGTCATCCAAGAGCTTCGGGGTTCCCGCTTCCCTTGGTGTTAATTCTTCCGGATTTGGGACGTTCAGCCTGGTTAGGTTTTGTACGGGAGCTTTTTCTGCTGCTAGGTTTACTGTCCTAGCTCCTGAATCAAACAAGTTTAAGTGGGAATTGCTCTCCACTCTCCCTTGCCCACAAAGCACATTTCTTTAGTTTTATACCTGAGCAAAGAGAACAGTAAACCAGGTTTTTCGTGACGTGCCAGGATATTTTGTTTGCTTTGTCTTTTTTTTTTTTTTTTTTTTTTTTTTTTTTTTTTTTTTTTTTTTTTTTTTTTTTTTTTTTTTTTTTTTGCCTGGGGTGCTATAAATACTTTTACATCTTTAGGTAAATGTGTATGTTTGGTTTCTTTCCGCATGTAATGCGTCAACTTCATCTTGGAAATGTATAAATTGTGATCTCTTTAATTATTTTAAGCTGTTTTGTTTGGTCGGTATTCTTGAATATTTTAAGGAAGACGAATTTTTTCAGGAAGGAGAGAAGTTGAATAGATATCAAAGTTTAAGGAAAATTTAGTAGGATACTTGATAGCCCACTGAGTACCCACTGGGTAGCAATATGTTTTACATGATTATTAAGAAATGATTTCCTTAGTTAAGAATTGAACTATAGATTTAAGAGGCTCTTTGTTGAAATATATAATCAAATACATAAAAAAGTGCAATATTGATTGCTTAAAATTTCATCTGGCCAGTTGCCTGCCCAGCTGCTCAACTATATTGTCCCTACATTTGTTTCTGAAGCAGATGGGATGAAAGATGAAACAAAATATTGTTTGCAAATCCTCATAAACTACTAAGCTTTTATTTAAAAATAAATCAACACTGTAGTGAATAAATAAACTTCCTTTTGCATGAGGAACAATATATGGGAAATGCCAACTTATCTTTATATACAGGAATGCACTGGTCCCCAGACCCCTGATAGTTTTGGTGTTTGTAGTTACTTGTGGTTGCTTAGTCATACCTGCCTTTTATAGATTTCTCCACTGAAGCTACACTGGATGTTTTTGGAAACCCATATTGTTTTGTGGATAGATTTTTTTTTTTTCAAATACACTTTTTCATGAGAATGTTACAAACCTTTTGTTTTCACCACCAACTTGCATGCTTCAATATTGTTCCAGTAGCATTTTATCGATTGTTCAAGGGGTGCTTTATAGTAGTAAGATTAGGGTATGTTGGACAAGTCAAACTTGAGATAATCACTTGGCTTATCCTGTCAATAGGACATATACAAGATAGATCTGGAACCCTGCTTCACTGTCACCTCAGTTCCATTAACAAATATTTACTGCCTGCCTGCTGTGTGCCTTTTTAATTTTTAAATGTCATGTTCTGTATTTTGCACATAAAGGTAGACAGGCTTAAGAGACAAGTTTTAATGCAGCCTCTGATTAGTGGTGTAAGCTTGAATAAGGTGCTTCATCTCTGCTTGAATTTTTCTATAGAAGGAAGGATTGTGATAACTCACAATTGTACTCTAGCTTTAAAATGCTTTGACTTCTTCAGTTGGGTAAATGTGAATAAATCTTCGTGACAGCTTCTTTTACTTTAACAATATACATAATAGCCTCGAAGTTAAATTTATTTTTTTCACTGTGATACTGTGATGTCTCAGATCTCCTCACTGTCCACCTAATAGTATATGTTCTCACATGGTTTGATTTGAGCTGGAAAACATACAAGTTATCACATATGCTCAGTCTATATATTGCTAATTATTTACTTTAATGGACTCAGTCTTTTCAAGTCTCAGTCAATCCTCAGTCATTGAATTTCTCCAATTGTATTATTTCCTATATTGGTACACAGTTTTTCAGTAATTATGCCATATTGATACTTTTGGTGATGATAACTTTATGCTTATATGCAAGAATAATTTGCAAGAGATAATGAAGTTGTTTAGATCAAATGTTGGGCTAGGGAGGCTAGTAGGTCTTAAAGCATGAAGCTATATTAAGTTTGATGGCATAGGCACAGTGTTTTCGCTGTAGCAGTGTTGTGTTGACCATTAGCACTGTTTTATTTGGTGAACAAACATGACCAGCAGGTGCATGTGGGAACAAATAATTTGATCCCAATAATTTGATTCCCAAGTCAATTTGATATTAGCAGCAGTTTATTAAACCTCAAGGAAGGATTGTGACTTGAATTAGACTGAGCTAAAAGTCCCAAGAATTTCCAAAAAGATGCTCTGCCCAGTCAGCAATAGATTTAAATAGTCTCATGAGGGAAAAATCCTAATATCTTTTTCTGATTTCCCTAAACTCTCTGGCTTCAACACAGAACAGTGGTAGCTGGAATAATTAACCCCAAAGGTGATTGCCATTTTACCCACTTCATCTCCAGGTAAAATCTGTTTTTACTAGGAAATAAAAGCAATGCCACATTATTAAGCTATGGATACTTGAAAAAAAAAAAAAACAGATTTCTTATGCAGCTCTTAATGTTGCTGGTATTCATATTATAGTGAAGAAAATAGTGTATTCATAGAAGTGTCATTTTAAAATTTAATTTATCCTAGTTGTATACCTGAGAGGGGAGGTCTTGGTAACTTTATCCAGGAAATATATGAATTTTTAATTTACAGATATGAAAATCAGTTAATTATTTCATTCATTCATTATTTCATTCATTCATTCATTCAATATTTTCTGAGTATTTGCTGCTGGCCAGCTCTGTCATTGGTTTTGTGGGCAACTGGAGGAAAATAGGTGTGGTCTTTGTCCTCAAGGAATTCAGGTAGGGACCAGGAGGGGAGATAAGATAGGAAAGGTAAAACTACCAGTAATAAAGTACAGCCCAAGGACACATGCCTCTTTCAGGAACATTCTTACCACAGATAGAAATAATATAGGCAGCAGAGGGATGCATTGCAGGATGTCAGATAAGGAGGAAATGTGCCAGAAATCATGAAATATGCATGTGGGAGCCTTAAGCAGATGGCAGGGAGAGGGATTGAGTTAGATTTGGAGACTGGGAGAGAGTGCATGAGCTTACCTTGTTCAGGCTGGAAAGAGAGGTTCTTTGGGTGGGAGACAGCAGGCAGCAGAGAGGTCCCTATGGACCTCTTAAGGACAAGGTAGACTCTTAAGTCCTTGAAAAGAGTCCATGATAACAAACTCCATAGTGCTCAGCATCTCAGAGATGTTTTCAGTATCTGCAGCTTGCATGCTCTTTGGAGGCTTTGTCCTCAGGAAACCGGTGCTCCCTGCCAGGGAGACCCCCATGGTATGTGATTTGAGGAAAATCTGCTCCCTGCCCTTCCTTGGTTGCCTTGACTAAAATTTCTCCAAAAAGACAAAGTTGTTAAATTTCATGGGCTCACTTTTTAGAGATCAGAGAAAACCTAAAGAGATTTTGAGTGAAGTCCTAATTTCACAGAGAAACAAATTTGGGCATAGAGATTGAGTGGCTTGCCCAGGGGTCATTTATGTCTGTCAGTGCAGAGCTCAGTATTAAATGGAAGCCAGGTCTCCTGACTCCTGGAATGTATTTATTCATGCGTTCATTCAGCAGTGCATTTATTCATGCTTGGATTGATTCTTGCATTCATCAAACAAGCATTGAAAACCTACTAAGTACAGGCTCTTTGTTAGGTGCTAGGTATATGTATGTGATGGTCAGAACAGACTTAGGCTCACCTCATCGCACAAATCAGTGCTGACTCTCAAAGACTTGGGAAGCAAACCATTTAATCAAGAATGATGGGCTGATACTGGCTTGGGGGATATTTCCATGGGGCAGGGTGAAATGAGCTAGACAGCAGTATATCCCCAGATACTGGCAAGCCACCTTCATTGGGAGCGAAAGTTATAGAGATACTGGAAGCAAAGTTCAACAACATGGAGCCTTGCCCAGGGCTGTAACTATATTTTCAAGTAGGGGTGAAGTGGCAGGAGCACACATGGAAACTATACTCAGAATTGTCTTGCTCTTTCCAACTGTAGAAGGCATATGCAACTGCATTGCATGACTTAATAACTATGTTAAACATGGCAGTGAGCTGTTAAGCAGTTCCATCTCCACAGGATGTATTCAGTGAAACTTCACTGTGTGAGGAAGCGTCCACAAGGTGTTCAAGGCAGTTAAAGTCAGAATGTGACCATGTATAACAGACTGGGGATTAATTCCTAAGTGATTCTAATGCCAGGAGTTAGGGTGAGCCTTGGCTCATTAGCATCCATAACTCACTAAATCTTCAGAGTCACATGGCAAGGTAGTTATTCCCATATTACAGATGAAGAGGCTGAAGTTAACTGACCTGATGAAATCATACACAGTAGATGGTGAGACCCTGAGTCAAACTCTGGTGGGTAGGTAGTTTCAGAGCTTCTAGAGCATAAGTCCCCCGTGGGCACTGTGGACCCCCAGGGGAATGAGAGCACCAGAAATGCTCAAATCCTGCAGTATGCCTGACAGTCCCCCATAAGAACTGCCCCATGCAAAATGCCAGTGGTATCCCGGACAAGAATCAGTGCCGAAGGGCATTGGCAGGGGAGAGTGTAGAGTGAGGTTAAGGGAGAGGTCGGAGCATACACGAAATGATCAGGAGAAGCAGAAATAAGTTGGGGGCACAAGGACAAGGATGTGATTGTAAGGGAAGGCCAGGCTGGGAAGGCATGTGCGTATTTTTCTAAGGGCTACCGTTAACAAAGTACCAAAAATTGGGGGGCTTAAACTACAGAAACTTATCTTACAGTTCTGGAAGCTAGAAGTTGAGATCAAGGTGTTGGCAGGGTTGCTTGCTTCCTCCTGAGAGTTGTGAGGGAGACTTATTCCATGCCTCTCTCCTATCTTCTGATGGTTTGCTGGCAATCTTTGGGGTTCTTTGGCATGCAGACATATCGTCACCTTGACATCTGCCTTCATGTTCACATGGTGTTCTTGCGTATGTGTGTCTGTCTCTGTTCAAATTTCCCTCTTTTGATAAGGACATAGTCATATTGAATTAGAGCCCACCCAAATGACATCATCTTTGTCATCTGCTATTTCCAAACAAAGTCGCATTCATAATTAGTGGGAGTTAGGACTTCAGCATCTCTTGGGAACACAGGTTGACCCATAATAGCATATAATATGAGGGTTGAAATAGAAAGACTAATAGATGGAAATTTTACCCCTTTAACTGGAAAGACCGTGGCCAAATTTCTTGAATCTTAAAGGTAGCAGCTGGACAGGCAATTTTGTAGAATTGTAGTCAGTGTGTAAGGACTGTTGCTAGAAAGGGAGATTTATCAATATCCCAAGTGAAGAAGACCTGACCTCAGTTTTTCTAGTTCATTTTACTATTGCCTAAATTTGATATTCTCCATTTTATAATAATATTTTAAACTTGTAAATACAAATATAATCAAGGTCATGGACTCTTTTGTGAAATTAGGGGATTTTTACCCTTTCTTTTAGGACACTTTCAATAAATATTTCTATCTGAGGAAATGAAATTTTGACAAATACTAATAATATGAAGTATAAGGTGGTTTCCACATTGCAGGAATATAAGACTGCTTGAGTCTTGTTTTTTTTTTTTTTATCAAAAATAGAAAAGGAAAACAACTATAGTGAAAAAAAAATACAACCTTAACAATTTAGGAGGAAGCATTATGAGATACTAACTCTAAAAAATATTTCTTCTTTAGGTTTTTTAAAATGTTTAATTTATAAAAAGTTCAGAAATTAGTTTTTTCAGTAAACTTAGAAACTGGGTGACAGAATAGAAAAAGTCTAGGTTCTTAGTGAAATGTTTCATTTTTAAAAATAAAAATTAGCATGACATCATTATCTATGAAAGTTTAAAATAGTTTATTTTGAAGTACAGATTTTTAAAAGTGGGATCAAATTATTAGTTTGGCTGTTAAATGTTAAAAAAATTTAAAAGTTACTCTCCAAACTAAAATCAGAACGGGACTCTTAGGTTTTAGCAATTTTTCAGCAAGAATCACTCTCATCTGTGTTATTATAGATGCAGAGTTAGTAGAAACTTAAGGTCTGAGTTAAACTACATTCCTGCATTTGTTATTTTTCTATGATTCATTTTTGTTATATTGTTTATCCATTATGCAAAAAAGTACTTTAGGTTTCCAAATTAGAAATTTAGTGAATTTTTTCTGTGCAATGACAAATACTTAACATTTGAGGGAAATTTTTCACTTCTGACTGTATAAATGCCTTTATTGGGTCTTCTTTATAGATGGAACTCAAAAACATGTCATTGAACCTTTCTTTCAAGTGCTTTTTTAGACCAGTAGTGATCAGTATGTACCCTTGCCTAGATTTCAGAGGCGGGGTGTAAGGGTGACTGGCAGAAGTGGGAATGGGTAAAGGAGTTGGAGATTGGTAGCCTACACCAGCCACATGCAACTGAGAGATAATCTAGTGTAAGGCAGTGAGTGCATTTCCCTTCTGTCTTCTTTTATAGGCTTATCTGAGTTTATTAGCCAGCACTGTCTAGTTGCTCAGGAACTGAACTATAGTAATTTAAAGTTAATGTTACTTCTTTTATGTTTTTGTTTTGTTTTGTTTTGTTTTGTTTTGGTGTTTTCCCCCAAACTCTGAAAAAGAAATCAAACTAGGAAAAGCGCTTAATTGAATGTTTCCCTTTTGGACTCATGACAGCTTGGCTGCAGGACTAAAAGCTGAACTAGATGCTAGCAGATGGGGGGCCCCCTCTACCTACAAACCCAAGTACTTTTAGGCTGCTAGAGTCCCTGGGAAACTCTAGAACAATTTGCTTGGTCCCCTGGATCTGGTTCCCTCTGTTATCATTGACAGCTTATTTACTTCTGAGGGGACCTGAATCTTTTGGGCTGGCTCAGTACCTGGCAGAACTTCAAAAGGGGTTTCCTGGAACTGACCTATGAAAGTGGAAGGGCAGGGAGAGGTGCACAGCAGAGACATTTGTGGGCTTTCTGCCAATATTGCTTCAGAGCCGGAAATGGAACTTTGGCTGTGACTGAGGGTAGAGGGTTCTAAGAACTTCAGAATATGTTTTCCATTTCCTACTGGAGGTGGCCCAGATCTGGAAATGGCTTTTTGTCATTGGATCTCGTGACTTTGGGAGTGGCCCAGATCTGGAAATGGCATTTTTGTCATGGGATCTAGTGGTTTTGGGATTGGAGGGCTGTTAGTAAGAGAGACCCAATTAGTTGACTTGCTTGACAGGTCATTTCATTGGTGTTTGGTAAATGTAAATAAAATTAAAGTCAACAGCTGTTGCTGCATACCAACCCAATATTAAAAACAAAGCAAAGCAAAACAAAGAACCTAAAATAACAATGACCAACATAGCTCTGAGTAGTTTATTTTCCTTCTGTGCATTTCATAAGGAGTGGGAGTGTGGTCGTCTTCATTCATAGCATTCCCATGTAAATTGAAGCTTGTTGGTTTTCTGTTTACCTAATTCATTAGAACAGTTCCTTTGAATGGGAATTGACCATTTCTATAAGCCTGGACCCCCAGTTGACAGGAGTTTTGGGTTGCATTGTCCTTTTATAATAAACTACTTACTAGCCAAATAAGGTGTTTGGGCTGAATATCTGCTGATTTATTTAATTCTGGAGTTAGTTTATGTTTCAACTCAACAGCGACTTCTGCCCTGTCTGTGCCTTATCTGTCACTGGAAGGCAGTGTCAACTCATGGTTAAGGCGTGGGCTGAGTCCACATCCTAGTTCTACTGTTGGTGAGGGATGTGGCCTTAGGCAAGTACCCTCAGCCTCTTAATTTGTACAAGTGAGATCATAGATACCGTCTGCATATAATTACTATGAGCATTGAATGAATAAAGTATTACCCATAAGGTATTTAGCTAAGTGTCAGGTACATAGTAAGTACTTAATGTATATATTATCTATTATTTCTATTATATTAGCAGCAGAAGCAGCAATAGTAGTAATTAACAGTAACAAAAAAAGTATAACCTTGGATCATGTAAGGTTTTTAGTCATCAAAATATTATGTACAGGACTTAGTACTTACTAAGCTGAGGGTGCATGTTTGTATAATTTTTGGAGAGTTTTTAGTAAATTTAATTATAAAGAGTTCTCAACTGAAATTTGAATTAAGAACACTAAATTTGAGGTCATTCCCCAGACCACTTCTGTAATTTTTTAACATTTTATAGGTATACAGGATGTTGTACTTAAGTCACTAAACCGTATCTATTCACTGCCTATAAAGTGCTTACTACTATGCAAATGGACACTGTTCTTCGCTGTACATAGTACACGATTTAGAGTCCTGCTTTGATTTAAAGCTTCCTAAACTTGACAATTAGATTTCATCCCAAATGACAGCTCTGACTGATGGATGGTGGCTGCTTGGAGACCTGGGAAAGGGTGTTTGGAGCCTTGTCTGAGAAACAAACAGTGTGATTGACTGTTGATATCTGCTCTGGCACCAGAGGAGGGAGAACCAGGTCTTATGCCACAAATTTGCCAGCCCTGTCTTAGACTGTGCAGTTGGACTCTGTCTTTCAGATTTGTGTAACTGAATGTGGACTATTTTAATTATGTCTGTAAGAGGGAAGAAAAATATGAAACACCAAGTTGAATTGATGGGTAATATCCTCTGCAAACATCTCACCCCAAATTTGGAGGTGAGGGTGATGGAGAAGAGCCAGGATTTCTGTGTTTAAAGAAAATGAATGGTGCTTTCCAGAAAAGAGAGTGATTATCCTGACTGTGAAACTGAACACTGAATCTTGATGCTTGTAATGTGTAGGTAGGGTGCTTTAAGTTCTGGCAGATGAGCAGATGGACAATAGTATGGGGACTTTGTGGAAAGGGTGGTGGAGACAGGAAAGGGGAAAAAACACTGGAAATAGGTGGACTCTAGGATATACCTGTCCACCATGCTGAGCCTTTGAGCATTGAAAGGTCAAATTCAGGTGAACAATGAGTATTAATGTGTGCTCACCAATGTCATAGGATTTTTCCTGCAAGTTATTTAATTTTCACAATGACCCTACAAACTGTGGTTTATTAAACCTGTTTTACAGATGAGAATATTGAGGTACAGGGTGATTAAGTAACATGCCTGGGATCATTCAGCTCAATGATCCCGGATTCATACCCCTGTCTTCTGATGTTGTGTCCAGTATTCTTTCATTACCCACATTGCCCACTAGAAGAGCCAGTGATTGGAGACCAGTGAGAACCTGGGTCAGCTGGCTTAAGATAACAGTGTGTGAGCTCAAGCTAACAACCTAAACAAAATAAAACAAATAAACAGGGAGAGGGGCAGGACTCCTGAAGAGTAGTTCCAGGGGTCCCTACTCAGCTGCAAGAAAATAATTTTAGGCTCGGGGTCCTCAGGGCACGTGAAAGCAGTAGCTTTGCTTCTGCAGAGACTGTTAAAAGCTATATGGAAAGTTGAAATGGAAAGCTTAATATAGCGTCATCAGCATCATAACAACTTCCATTCACACCGTGTACAGGAAGTACTCAGGGATTTCTGTTTGTTATTTGGATTCCTTAAAGTAATTCAGCATGAAAGCCATTCATATTCATACTCATGCTCTCGCTCTCTCTCTCTCTCTCTCTCTCTCTCTCTCTCTCTTTCTCTCTCTTTCTCTCTTTCCTTCTTCCTCTTTCTTCCATTCTCTAATAGAATAGGAAACTGTTAAAGTTCAGAAACTTTGAATAACCTTGTCATAGAATGCAGAAAGTCCAGACCCCCAGATCTGTGCCATCCTATTTCCTAATGGCCGTGTCCCAAAGGATGGAATCAGAGATTAACGAGAGGTTAGAACAGCCAGTGCTTTGAAGGGACTGTTGAATGTTTTGGCAGATGTCCTGAAACCAGATAGATGATTTGCTTCAAATATGATTCTCTTGCTTGGCGTGATAAAGTTGAGTAGCACTGACTCGATGTGTTGAACTGGAGGGCACAGGATGGGATGGGACAGTAATAGGGTATGATGGGAGAAGGAAAAGTTGGCTGAGTGGCTGAAACCCAGAGAGGATGGGGTGCAAGCTCTTGGGACTTTCTGGGCAACATGAAATCTGCTGGGACAAATGGTGGTGGTGGAAGTGTGTGCCCTCATTCTTGACATCTTTGATCCTGGGTTCCAAGGAGGCATTTCCTCTATGGACTGATGATTCCATGTTTTCTACCCTACACGTCAAGTGTCCTTCTGGGTGGAAAGAGTTTATCAGTATATTGCAGCCTAGTGGCAGAGTACAATTCAAGAGTGAGTAGAAAGTGGGAGGCCAGAGTCAGGGTTATTGGTGGTTGGAGAAGAGCTTGTGGGAGCACAGCCAGCGATGTGTAGAGGGAATAATGGGATCAACATGAGCACAGGCTGTCAGGAGGGCCCCGCAGGAGTGGGTATGCAAAGCTGCTGTTCATACGTTTCACCAAGATCAGATTCTTTACATGTAATTTACTGAGAGAGTCTCATAAACTAAAAAGATAGAAGGTATCTGTGTGATTAAAAACAAGGTGATACATGGAAAGAAAGTGGATTTTAGGAGCAGAAAGGCCTGGGTTTGAATAATGACTCTGGTACCCTAACCAGCAGCTGTGGTTTAGCAAATCTTTAAACTTCTCTTGGTCTTAGCATCCTCGTTTGTAAAGTAGTTGGAGCTTAATGAAATGCCAGCTGTTAATAATATTATGAGTTTCATTTAAATTTAAGCCTGCAATAATTCTTTTCTCTTTTGTGAATTCTCAGCTTTAAATGAGCTTTTAAGATTTAATTAAGGAAAAAAATTGGTTCTTATAATTGGACACGAGATCCTGAGTTTGGTGGAATGCGTTTATAGGGAGACCTGAAACTGACATTGTTCATTAGGGTTAGTGATCAGTGAAGGCTGGAGGTCAGTCTGGTTGCAGGGGCAGGAACCCTTTGTTTTTTACTTAAAACAGTGTTTAAAAATTTTTTTGAGCAAATATTTTAAATATTGGGAGATGTCATTCATACACCTCCCCACACAACCTGGATTTCCCTCTCTTCTTAAGATATCTGATGGTTACCCCAGTGCCTCACTCTATCAGGGCATGGACCCATCAGAATGGGCTGGTGGTGACCCCTTCATCTAGGCATGTACCCTTGGGGTCTCCATAACCCCCCACCATTCCACCATCTTCTCAACTCTAAGTCATTTGTTACTGAGTTTTCTGTGGTTCTTTTTATAATAGAAAGTATTTCTTGATGTCTATGTCTCGTCCAAAGTGGGAAACCTCAAGATTATATTTAGAGGGTTATATATGTTTCATGAAGAATGGGAAACTGAAAGATTTTTTTATGTGTGTGAAAGGAAGGAAATAATTGTTGTAAATAGTTATTAGGTGTTCGTTGGCTTCATTCCTTTATGCTAATTGCCTGGATGCTGTGGGCATTTGGATATTTGACTCTATGGAAGTCAGGTATTATGGGGACAGGAGGGGGGTAAATAGTATTTATTGAACAAGTGAAAAAGAAATGTTTCTGTAGCTTCTGCATCAAAAATATAAAGCTAATCAAGTGTTCATGATCACCCCAGAGTGGGACTGGAGTAAAGCATGATGATGGAAGTGTGCTTTGGCAAACTGAGAGGGACATGGTTAATTTCACTGATTCTTAAATAAGTGGCATGAAGAATCTGTGTTATTAGTCATCATTTTATTATAGTATTACTTTTCTTATCCAGATATCAGAATTATAGAACCCCCATGTGGAATGAAGCTAGAGACTTGGAAAGAAGCAGAGGCCACTGAAAAGCAATAGGCTGTTCTACATTCTGCAGGGTAGCAGGCTGCCCTTCACAGCCTCACCTGGACAACTGTGAATGAAATAGGTCTCAGTAGTCTCTGGTCCCACTGACAGAGTCCCCAGGGGAAGAATTTCTTAGAATTGATGGGTGCCTTCTGAAAGCAGAAATGGAGAATCTCAGAAGCATAGCTTTGGCTGTTTGCTGTTTAGAGCAGGCTTTACACACAAGTGGACCCTGAGAATCTCAGTGCATCACATCAGAGTACAAGAATGGATCATAATGTTGATTCTCAGCCCAGAACAAATTATATCCGGTTTGACGTATTTTTTGAGTTGATGTACTCTGCTGAACAATGCAGGAACGTATCGTGCATTTTAGAAAGATTTCTAAACTAAATATAGTTTAAAATAAAATAGTAATAAATCATGTTAAAGGGATAAGCTCCAATTATACAGAAAACCCCAATCTCCAGTTCCAGGGGAAAGTAATTTATTTGCTCCTAACTGGCCCCATGTTGCAACTCCTATTTTGCCTTGCGTTTTCCTTTCTCTCTACCTTCTGATATTACAGCTGTAGACTGTCTTCCCCTGCCATCCTAGGAGCTGATTATGTTTCTTTTTTAAATATTTCTGATGCTGTGCTTTTATTCCTTGCTTACACAGCACTAGCTTTGCAGCCCTCCCTGTGCACCTTACCCACAGAACACCTGCCCTTTGGCCACTCTGGCCCTGTGGAAACTCATGTGTTACTGCCAGTTTCATGTGGAAGTTCCTTGTCAAGCCCTATCCCCTCCCCACTCCACACACCCCCTCCATTAGATTATGCACTGCATTAATTTAGAGGCCTTGTTTTATCACCTGTGTTCCCCTAGTTTCTAGGGTAGCATCTAGCACATCAGAAGGTCTTGAGGTTATAAACATCTGCTGAGTAAACAGTGGCTCCTTGACCTTTTAAATAAATAGGCTGGTTTTTCTTTGTGCTGGCCCTCTGTGCTCTCTCTCTAATTCTCCGTTTAATTTCTCCACTTACTCTTTTAAGTCAGGATGGAATACAGAATCATATGGCTGAAGATACAGAGAAATCTGAGGTGGAGACATCAGAATTTGCAGGCACTCTTTGAGACATACTTTATCTTGTCTGGAATGCAGGAATTAGCATCATTTGTGGGAAGGGCGGGTACGTGTGGACAGTTGAGAAAGTTGTGAACCAAGTGGCAGTTGTGTAGAACTTGAAACAGAATTTAGTGTCCAACTGAAGTTAGGGAATTCTCAGCAGACAAGGCATAGTAGCATTGTTCAGTAGCCCAGCAAGGGAAGAGAAAGCTGGTGACATAGCCGACCTGAGCGGGTGGGGCCACAGAATGCAGGTAGGAGCATCCAGACTTTGTCTCAGGGCATCATTTTGTGTCTGCTGTGGAAATAGGAACTAAGTACATGATCCCCTGTCAGATGTCATTGTGAAAATGATCTGTTTCCTAAATTATTTTTCAAATATAAGTAGAAGTAGTTTCTAGATAATCTTATAGGATTACTTTGCACACACTCAAGGATGGATTGATGAATCGATGGGAACAACATATTCCAGGACACACAGAGCAGCTCCAGTGATTGAGGAAGGCGCGGCTTTTGGCTAAAGCCCTGTGTGTTCTCGCCTGTGCAAAATCCTGTGCTCAGCAGGATTTCCTCTTTACTGCAGAGGATTTCGACTATTACAGCAAGTTTTGCCAGAGCAGCTTTTCTGCAACTTATCCTCTAATTAACAGGAAGCACGTGTATGAACAGTTGTATATAATTTTCATAGTGGCACCCTAAATTCATATTTTATACTTGGCCGACTTTTTTTCCTTAAAGAAGTAAACATGTAATCTTGACAGGGAATGTAAAAACTGTAAAATCAAACCACCCACGTCATTCATTCCATGTTCTTGCTAATGTTTTATTGTGCCCTCACATCGCTAAGTAATACAAGTTTTATTTTCTTAAGAATCCCAATGTAAAGTAATTTAATACATATGTCGATGGGGGAATTAGTTAGAGCCATTTATATGTCATCAAATAAATGGGAAAAGGGAAACATCAGCTGACAAGTATGTGATGAGCCCCTCCTCTGAAGCTGCCCTGAGTCCCTTGGATGCAGATGTGATAGCACATAGGGTCTTCATCCCCCAGAGGAATTTATAGTCAAGTTGGGCAAGGGGAGAGATAGCCACAGCCGTTTTCACACTGATGTTGGTGGCCTGTGCCTCAGAGTTGGGATTCCTGCTTGACCCACAGGTAGTGCTGCTGTGAGGTTGTGGAGGCGGACTGCTTAGCCTGTGGCCTTGGGCCCGTGCTGTGTCTTCTCTAAAAGCTTTGAAGAACTTTAGCTTGCTGAAAGTCCACCTGCCACTTACGTTTTCGTGGCCTCTCCTTTCTTTCTTTGGACATATTAAACATACTTATTTTATATTCCGTATCTGATGACTTCAGTATCTGAAATGTTTGTGGGGTTTTTCCCTCCCTCTTGGCTTGCATCTCTGGCATTGTGTGTTTCCTGGAATGCTAAAGTTTTTATTATTAACTGCTTCCTTGCTAATATATTGAAACAAATTGCTTGAACATTATATGGAGCTTAAGGTTTGGTGTTTTCATTTGGGATGATACGTGTATTATGGCACAAGAGCTCCTGCTTGCCCAGCTCCTAAGTGTAAATCATGTGGCAGAATGAAAACGTGGATGTCGGGTTCTTGTCAGCGTTCCAATCCTGACTCCTGCTACTTACATATTGAATTGTTTTGGGTGACTTACTTAATAAACCTCTCTGTGTCTCAGTTTTATCATTTTGACCAAGAGTAGCTTGACAGGTCATTGAATAGTTGTAAGATAAATGACTCATTTCAGGATTATGGTCCAGGGATGCCAGCTGCACATCCACTGTTTCTGCAGCTTCATTGTTTGCTGAGGGAGTATGCAGGGTACTTTAGAGTCAAAGAGGTATTACACCTGGTCCCTGTCCTCCAGAGTTTAAAATTACTGGACCAGATAAGGCCCAGTAGCTCTTAAACAGAAATTTGATATGGGTAGCATGTTCCCTGGGAAATACCCTGGACTGGACTGGTATACTATGTGACAGTTGAGGTCTAAGTTGGGCCTTCAAGAAACAAGAGGACTTAAATGCTGAGAAGTCAAGAGGGCATTCAAGCCAGTGGAAACAAGGGTCTGTCACTGTGGTGAGGAAGTCAATGTAGGGAAAGGAGTGGTGAGAGATTACGTGGAGAATTTGGGACCTCAAATGCTAATCTTACACCCCTTAGTTTTTTAACATGAACAAGTAATCACAATTAACCCTTAAACAACATGGGTTTGCATGAGTCTACTTACAGGCAAATTTTTAAATATCATAAATATATTTTCTCTTCCTTATGGTTTTCTTAGTAAGAGTTTCTTTTCTCTAGCTTACTTTATTGCAAGCATGCGGTATGTAATAGGTAGAACATATGTGTTAATTGATTGTTCGTGTTATCGGTGAGGCTTCCAGGTCAACAATAAGCTATGAGTAGTTAGGTTTTAGGGGACTCAAAATTTGTAAGTGGATTTTTGACTGCATGGGGTCTGGTGCCCCTAACCCCTGCATTGTTGAAGTGTGAGCTGCACATGGGATTAAACATTTAAATATAGTTTTGAAAAATAATGTTACTAAATTTGAGGTAGCAGATTTTGTAGGCTCCTTTATCTTTTTAATTTTGATTCAGTTCTAGTATTACCCTACTTAGCTGTCTTTTAAAATTTTACCAAGAATTAGAAGCAAATATTATTTCCATAACCTTTGATCTGGAATGTGAAGGGAGTTGCCTAAACTATCCTGAAAGTATTGGTTCTCAGTCAGAAAATGCACACAGTGACGTTTTCATTACTGGCAGATTAAGTTCGAGTTCATGGGAGGAATCATTCTGGCAGTGTCAGGGCAGTAGTAAGCTCTCTTTGATCTGTTCTGAAATGTTTCTTTAAACTCAAGAACAATATACCACAAACTCTGACACCTTCCTAAGTTTTAGTTTGGGAACCAAATGAAATGATCAGTTTTAATTACATATTAACTTCTTTATTTTAATCTGTAATGCTAAAAGAGAGACAAGTAAGTGTGACTTTAAAAAGTGTTTCAGTTGACATTGGTTATCAGTTTAAAAATATACCAGGATGGACTCAGTCCTCGGGGACAGCCATGGGAACACTTATTAATTCCTTTTTACCTAGCTGAAATCTCTGGTTCTCATTGTTCCACTTCCTAGTTTTAACTTGAGCATTCTTTTTCTCACTCCTTGTATGCAGCAGAGGTGGGAAAGTTAAAAAGGTTACTCTTGTGACACACAAAAATTGAACAGTGCCTCTTTGTTTCTGGGTTTGGCTAGTCTAGATGGAGCAGTTGGACTTCTGCTAATGACAAGCTTCTGTGCAAGGTTGTGCCCAAGGAGACCCTTTTCTGCCCTCGTCACTTTCAGTCTGCTTTAGCCTGCTTCTCTGGGCTGGGATGGGAGTATTGCTGGGTTAGCATGAGCCTGGGTGGAGAATAAACCCTTCTAGAACATGTTCTGTTATTGTGGCAGCATTATACTCATATTCAAAAGGAAGCCCATCTTCACTAAAAGGTACATTACACCCAGAGAGTGAATCCTCTCTCTGTTTAAATCAAATTTTATAGTCAGTGCTTTGACTCTTGACTCCCTGTAACTCACAGCTTTTGTGTGTGTGGGTGGGGGGAGCTGAAATAAGGCAGAGGCAGGGGTGTACCCCCTGTGCCTGGCACCTGGCAGAGCCTCAGAATGTCCTTATGGAATGAATAAATGAATGAAACAGTGAATGGATGGAGAAAGAGAAGCCAAATTGCTAGAATTATAGTGGGCCCAGGTATCCCCAGTGACTTGCAGCATGCTTGCTAAGGAACAAAATAGCTAATGAGGTTTATGGCCTTAGAGTAAAAATTACTATAATGAAAATAGTAACTCTCCTGTATGGAGCTATTTTGGCATGCCATGCACTAAGAACTTTATGGGTATTATATCATTTAATTTTAGCATAGAGTACTGAATTATGATCTGCATTTTCCTAATGAGGAAACTGAGGCTTTGCTAGAATAAGTCGCTTGTACTAGGTGATCCATCCCTTTCTGTCCAGAACTAGAACATAAATCAAAACTAAGTGCCGCACATGAGGATCAGTTCCTTGGCATCATTATCAAAGCGCTCTAACCATCGTGAAAAAGTCACCAAAAGCCAGGGGCCCTCACAGACCTGAGTCAAGCTTGCAGTGGCCCACCTGTTCTACACCATCCCTGTTTTAGTGCTACCAGAGCACAGGAGAGGCTCTCTTCATCAGATTTAATAACGTGTGTGTGTGTGTGTGTGTGTGTGTGTGTGTGTGAAGGTTTTTATTTAGGTAGCTTATTTTTGTAACAGTGTTAAGTTTTAGACTTGTAGGTGGTTCTGTTGTCATGCTGAGTTATCAACAAAGCGGTATACTGTTAATAGAAACAGGAAAGTTGGGAGAAGGAGGTGAATGGTGGGTTGACCTTGTGACAACAATGTTCTTGTTATGTGTGTTATTTTTGTTGTTTTGTTTTACAGTCAAGTTTGAGATGATGGTGAGACATTTAAGCATACATTTCTAGAAAGGCTTTGAAACTATGGAATTGGCTCTCGTAAAAGAGGTCAATTTTAAAATGCAAATTTTGTTTATATCTTCCTATAGGTGATAGTTGAAGTCCTGGAAATATGTGATACCTTTAAGGGCACAAATATTAGTATGAAGAGAAAACAGATTATAAGGGATATTGCAAGATGTTATGATGTCTTCATTTTGCCTGATTCAAGCACATTAGTATCTGCTAATATTCCTGTCATTTCTGCATCTAGATTTATTACCCTGTGTTATTTATGTTAACCCATAGAAAATATATTAGTAGTATAGTATATAATACTTATATATTTACAATGAAACTCTGGTTAGTTTCTAGGATTTCTTTGTGAGTCTAGTAATTTTCCTGGTCATAAGTATGCTGGAATGCTTCCAGGCAAAGAATAGCAAGATTTAAGCCATACTTGTGGAAAATATGGTGGGATTTTTTTTTTTGCTTCATTTTTGTTGATTTTGCAAGGTAGGAATTTATAAACCGACTTTTGACAACTGGTATTAAAAAAGGCACTGAAAAATAAGAATAATAGAATTTTAATATTTCTCAATTGTTGAGAACAGAGATTTGCCTTCTGGCTTAAAAGTTATTTAGACTTAAATTTACAAAGGGAAATAACATAATTTTGTTTTTGCACAACAACATTTCTCCTAATGCTGTGGTCTACAAAGTTTTTGATTATATACTCCAGTAATAAAAATAAAATTCTTTGAGGAATAACCCCAATATCTGTATATTTTAAATAAATTCCATGTATATATTACACTAATAAAATATGTGTATTATAAAATGTCCATAAAACAGCAATTGAAATGATTGTATACAGTTGAAACAATATTCCTAATTTTGTTTTTTAATGATAAAAAATTTTCTTTTTCTCTCTAAAGTTTTTCTTAGAATAACGCGAGCTAATAAGCAAAACTACAATTTGAAAGTCTTCTTTTAACAGTTTTTATATTGTTGAAAAGATACCTTCCCAAAATACATAGATGCAAATAGGGAATGAGCATCATTGTAATTGAACAATGGTAATCATTTTTTATCCCATTCATCAGTCATACAACAGTGGTAAAATATTTTGATAGTTAAAAAATCATACTATCTTCCCTGATGTCAATTAATTCCTGAAAACCAATTGAAAGATATATTGTTCTACATTTTAAAAACTCATTGAAAATTTTCATTTGAAAGACTTTTAGATTAGAAAATTTGTTTCTAGGTTTTCAAGTTGACAGTTTTTATAGACAACAAGCATCATTTTCAGTAACAAAATGATAACATCAAACATTTCCTAAAATTTATTTTGTAAAATGCTTACCATTGTGACCCAGTGGTTGTTGACACCAATTTGACCCTAACAGGAATCCCTGATTTGTGATGCATGGAAGGAGGAAACTTTAGTGCAAACAGCTCAATTGTGATACAGCAGGGCTGTGAGAACAGCATGCCCGGGCAGCAGCTCAGTAGTGCTCTAGCTCAGTTATGAAGCAGCATGGCTGTGGGACAGCATCGCTGCTAGGAGGCCCCTGGGGCGAGGCCGCTCTCTGGCTAGGCAGCTCTGCTCTGCATCTCTTTGCTTCGCACTGGTCTGCTTGACTCTCCAACAAGACATCTTTGGTGTTTCACCTTTCAAATTCCAGCTCCAGCCAAGGAAGCTCAGTCTTCAGTGGAAAAGGAATGTGTGTTCTCTGAGCCAGAGGAGAGCTCACATATAGACGTCCCCATCCCTGGTCCCTCATTGGTCTCATTTGCATGAGGACTCCAGATCCTCACAGATTTCATTGGTCCACAGGCACTGTCTTTGTTGGTCAGAATGGAGCCACTCGAATTGGTTGGTGAAGGTGCTGATGGGGATATAGCTGTGCAGCTCCAATGGGAGGGGGTAAGCCTCAGCCCTTTGTTCCAAATACAATTCCAGGAACTCCTTTATAAGGGCTGGCTCAGATGTTGGAAACATGTTGCAGGCAGGCAGTTCAGTGCATACTTCTCTCTGAAGTGTGGTTTGCGTGAGAGTCCTGTTTTGAAACAGCTGCTAGCCTCGGCTTTTACATTTGAGCCCAGTTAGTCACCAGGAGACCATCCTAGTAGGTATCTTCTTAGGGTCCACACCATGAACAAGGAAGTTAGGCAGTGAAGTATCATTTTATCTTGAAGGGACAAATCAAAAAGGAAGAAGGTGTGTGTGTGTGTGTGTGTGTGTGTGTGTGTGTGTGTGTGTGTGTATCTGTGAGTGAGAGTCTGTGTATATCTTTATCTGTTAGGTAATTTACTACTAATCCATTTGCCATCATGAAAAAAGTCTGCAGAGTTGGAACAGTTACATTTTTTGTAAAAGAAAAATATTTCTACAATGCACTCAAATTTCCAGTCATAGGATAATGTTCTAAACATTAAATACCCAACAAAATTTATGCATTCACTAAGATACAATGAAAATTTTAAAAACAAAATATTTATAATACAACCACAACATCCTACCTGCAAATATGTATGTTATAGCAACTATATAAAAGTATGTTTCCAAATGTTGAATCGTTGGAAGGTAATACAACAAGTAATCACTTCAGGATGATGAGATTATGGGTTTTTTCAATAAAAAAAGTTTTAATTAAAAAGATGACTTAATGTTATAAACATGGAAAAAAGAAACCAATACAAGTTGATTAAGAAAACAGGACCAAAAATGTTGACTGGTTAAAAAGGAAGTATGTTAAAAGTATTAAAGTTCAGTAATGTTTGTATGTTTAATACAAGCATATTGAGAGCTTGTACCAGGACTGTGCTAATGATACATAGATGAGAAAGCACAGTCTTTCCCATCATTAAAATTATATTGCTTCATTTACAACAGATAATAATGGTTCTTTTAAAAATTGCCATGTATTTCATAATCCATCTTTCTGACACTGATTCCCTAAAACTCAAGTTTCAATCTCTTGCAAGACAGCCTCTCTCTCGTTGTTATCTTTGGCTTGGTAACCTAGTATTTGCTTTCAAGTAAGATAAACGGAATTGGACACTAGAGGCACAGTACTTTATGTGTAATCTCATGTTTAGTTAAACAGCATAGAATGTTGACAGCAGATAGCTTGTTGGGGCTTTTCTACACCCCTTCCTTACTCCCCAACAATGAAACGTATTGGTGAGTGTTTTTGTTAGGAATGTGTTTGTAAGGGAGAACCTATCTAATGTGAGCTTAGCTGAATAGAAGTATTAGGTCTGTCCTGGTAAGTCTGCAGGCTGATTGGTGCAGGGCTTGTGTTTCTAGGATTCTCGTGATTGACCTTTTCCTGATGCTTGTCGCCTCACAATGCCTCTGCAGCTCTGGCCCTCACACCTGTGTTCCAAGCTGGAGGGAAGAGGAAAGGCAGACAGGGGGCCTTAGCATCTTAATCCATATGCTTCAGCAGAAGAGCAAAACCTTGTCCAAAAGCTCCACCAAGTGGACTTTGGCTCACATCCTAAGGGCCA
Source organism: Lyroderma lyra (assembly GCA_004026885.1). NCBI lineage: Eukaryota > Metazoa > Chordata > Mammalia > Chiroptera > Megadermatidae > Lyroderma > Lyroderma lyra. Next base: position 87,781 of record PVJL010003534.1, read on the forward strand.
GATGTAAGTCACATGGCTGTCCCAGCTGCAGGGGTGGATGGGGGTGGATGGGAAAACTGGGGCTTTAGTTTTCCAGCCTTCACAGTAGAGTAAATAGCTAGTGTCTGCCACAATACTTCTTGCCATCTGTATCCTCTTTATTACAATATAATGCCTAGTGAGTCCAATAGTGAGGTGTTAAAGAATATGCCATGAAATTATATATATTTGAGATACCCTACTTAATCTCTCGAAAGTTCCCGGGGTCTCTGACAAGGGAAAGGTCATTAGTTCTTTACTCCCTTTTTAGTTGAAAGAAGAAATTATTTTAGGACCCTCTACCTCTCTTAGGCTAGCCCAAACTCTCCTTTGTAAATTTTGTCAAATTAGAAGAAAATCTATCCTTTCTTTTTTCTTTCCTCTGTCTTTTACTTTTTCTATGTGAGATACTTAAAAGGCCTTCATCAGCCTTACCGCAGGTCAGATAAAAGAAAACTGCATTTGAAGTGTGAATGTAGGTAAAATAAAGAACTGTTGCATGGAATACCCAAAGCCTTTGAAAGTACCCATAAGTCACTTTCTTTTTTTTTTGTAGAAGGCTGCATCTAGGGCACGAAAGAAAAGCTAATATGTTTGAATGAATGAAACAATTGAGTAAGTGCCCATTATTGCTTAGTTGTTTTCTTAATGCTCCCAATGAACTGATGAAAAAAATACTAGGTTCATTTCACAGATTTGGAATCTGAATTTGAGATAGAAGCTAAATAATTTCTATAAGGCTACTCAACTGATAGGGCCAGTATTAAAACTTGAATAGTCTAACTCTAAAATATATATGTTTAAAAATTTTTTACACAGCCCTTTATCTGTACGTTTGACTTTGAACTTCTTTCCCACAATTGCTCACATATTAAAATCTCAATTTAATAAAAAAAAAAACCTATCTGAATTCAAATTGATTGTCTCTTCATTTATTAGCAACTCCCAAGGTCCCTAGGTACTGCATCATCTATGTACACCTGGAATTCAAACATGATTAGATATGTCCAGAAACCTATGGAAGGAATCTGGCAGGGGCTGGTTAATTACCTAAGTTAACTGGCAGCCTTCTGGGAAAGAATTAATCCTAAAAGGAGAGAATGGAGGAGTGCAAGTTTACCTAGAAATCAGTGCCACAGACTAGAGGTTAAGTCTAAGTCGAGTGCAATGTAATTAATTGAGCCTCTCCTCTTATTCAATTCCTAGGGACTTGTGGAGCCAGGAAGTTGCCATTGAAAGCTACAAATGTCTTCACAGATTTCCATGGGTCATTTAATGTTCCTACCACATCAGTGGATTCAGTAGCACCAGCCCAGACAGCTTATTAACCCAAGCATCTGTGAGGGTGGGTCACCAGGGCTTGCATACATTGGGGTCCTTAGCAGATCTGGGTCTTGCAGGGGTCTGGAGTTGAGAGGGTGAAGACTTACTGTCTTAATCCATTCAGTCTGCTGTTAGAAAATACCATAGACTGGGGCGAGGAGGACTTTTAAATAGCAGAGATTTATTAATATTTCTCACAGTTCTGAGGCTGGAGGTCAGCCTGGTTGGGTTCTGGTGAAAGTCTCCCCAGTTGCAGACTATGGGCTTGCTGTGTCCTCACATGGTGGATGGGGCAAGGACTCTTTTCGAAGGATACTAATCCCATTTGCCAAGGCTCTGCCCTCATACCTTTAATAACCTCTCATTGGCCCTACTCTCTAATACCATCACCTCAGCGGTTAGGTTTCAACATATGAATTTGGGGAGGGGGACACATTCAGACCATAGCACTTACTGATGCAGTGGCAAAGAAGGCTACTTTGAAGCACATCTGAGGAGCTTGCTTCAGAGCTTCTAGAGACATTTGGGAGAAGTGGTTGAGGGTCATAGAATCCTACTGTAGCAACTGGAACCAGAGTTGGGAAAACCAACATATTTGCTTAATTCTCAACTGTCATCACTTTGGCAAAATAAAATACTACGTTATATACTTGTAATTTTTTAAATTAGCAGACAATAGCATTTATTTAAACATACAGTCACATACAACTTTCTCCTTCAGTATCAGTGTCAATTTAGAAGCAAAGCCTTTTCACACTCAGGGTTTAGAATTTTTCTTCTGAATTATTTAGGCTATTTACAGGTAGATGTAATATTCTAGACACATTGATTTTAAATTTATACAGCCTTAGCATTAATTGAGAAATACTGGTATGTATTTGACTTATATTTCTGTTTGGCTGAACATCAGTTATATCTTTTGCTAAATTACATTACCAACTCAGTTTGATCTCTTGAACATCACCTGGAGATCTTTGATGTTCAGCACTGGAGTGGTAATTCTTTAGTCATTTATTTGGTTAATATTTACTGAGGGCCTCCTGTATGCCAGTCCCTGTGCTTAGGGAACTGACATTGGGGGAGAGAGAGAGAGAGAGAGAGAGAGAGAGAGAGAGAGAGAGAGATGATGTAAAAACAAGTTAACAAATAAATAAATAATAAATAAATATTTAATAAATTTAGACAACATTAGCTAAGGCAATTAAAGAGGGCTCTCTCTGAGGTGATACTTAAGGGATCCCAAGCCTAATTGATGAGGGAATCAGCACTGCTGTTCCACTAGGCCTTCTGCTTGTAAGAATCCTGTCTGTTCATTAACAAATATTTATTGAGTCTGCTATGTGCCAGATAAGATTCTAGGCCCTGGGGCTACAGCAGTGAACAAAACAGCAGACAACATTCCCAGCCCTGGGAAATTTATGGTCTAGTAAGGGCAGGTGGACAAACAAATACATAAAATATACAGTATGTCAGATGCTAAGTGCTAAGGTGAAAAATGAAGCATTGAAGGCAAGTACAAAGTTCTAGAGTGGCTAGTAACTGTAAAGTCGGGTGGTTAGGGAAGGCCTCCCCAAGAAAGTGAACTTTGAGCTGGAAATGAAGATCTGAGATCTAGCCCAGGGTTGGCAAACTATTTTCTGTAAAGGATAGCTAGTAAATACTTTAGGCCTTGGGAACCATACTGCCTCTATTGCAACTACTCAGCTCTGCCACTGTGGGGCAAAGGCAGCCATACACAGTATGTAAGTGAATGGGTGTATCTGTCTTCCAATACAGCTGTATTTATGGACACTGAAATGTGTATTTCATATCATTTTTACATGGCATGAAATACTATTATGTGTTGATTTTTTTTAACCATTTAAAAATATAGAGGCTATTTTTGACTGTAGGCCATATAAAAACATTTAGTGGGTTATATGTGGTTTACATGCCATGGTTTGTCTACCTGTGAGCTCCCCTAAGATTTAGCAGTGTCAGTACCCTTTAATTGCTTTGCATGATGTGTAGTGGCATATCTTTGAATGATAAGATGAAATGCAACTTTCACACTTTTGTAGATATCTTCAAGTTTTAGGTCCAACTACTTTGTTGTTTTATGAACAAAATAGTGAAAATTCATCTGTTTATTCAGTGATAGATACTCACTTCACTTATATTTAATTCATGCCTTACAGCTTTTTATTTCTAGGTTCTGCTGTGCAATAATAGCTTTTATTTTCAATCTATCATACTACAGTATTTCTGAAGACATTTTAAATAGAAATTAAGAATTAAACCAAGTAGCATTGCATTTAGATGCAAACTATAGAAAACTTAAAGAGAGGCTTAACTAATTAGGGATTTATTTTCTAATACAGAAAGGTTTAGAGTAGGCTACACAAGACTGATGTGACACCTGTAAAATGACATCAAGGACCCAGGCTCCTGCTTTTCTGTTTGACCATCCTTAGCATATGGGTTTTGTTTTCACATTTGCAAAGTGGTTTCTGCACCTCCAGGCACCACTTCTGCATTTCTGCAAGAGATAGGAGGAGGATAAAGGGCAAAATGGACTTTGTTTTTCCATTCATTATGTAGAGCCTTCTCAAGGAACATCTGCCTATAACTTATTGGCCAGAACTGTGTCATGTGATCACCCTAAGCAGAAGATGACTGTGGGTAAACAAATTTTGTAGCTGAGCACATTGTTTTCCTAAACAAAATCAGGCTTTTGTATTAAGAAAGAAAGGGAGGTGGCTACTGTGTAAACAACCAGCATTATCTGCTGTAGCTTCTAAGTGTGTTTAAAACAAACAAACCAAGAGTTACAGGTACTTTCCTTCCATTCATGGCTAAACTGACATGGGTGAAAGCAGCAACTATTGACCCACTAATTCTTCTCTCCCACTTGCTCCCCAAATGTATTTTGATATTGATTGTAAGGTACACTTTGTTTCAGAACAGTTGAACCTTGGGGAGAAGAAAGCTGTTTGTGTCAAGGAAATGACTGTATACGTTACTGTTACTTGAATTCTGGATTTTCGCCCAGCACATGAAGTGCCCTCTGTGGCTTCCCGCGTGGCGAACCTTTCTATGACTCAGGGCCCCCTAGTTCCAGGCCAAGGTCACCTCAGCAGATCTTAAAAACAGTGCTTGGTGGCATGATTCATTTTCCTGCCAGATGCTAATGTCACAAACATCCACTTGATAACCTCCTTCTCTGGGTTAAATTTCTCCTTTTAGTTTATTTGGGTGATTTTCTGTAGTATTAATTTTCTGTGGCTTTAGCTCTTTTTAAAAATGTTTTATCATCAGGCCTTTCTTATAAGTGTAATGGAAACATGGTTTATTTGGGGACGAGTGGGTTAGGGAGGGGAGAAAGGGGAGGGGGTGGGAGAGGAGGGGGGGAAGCTAAATATAAGGTGATGGAAAGAGAACTCACATTAGGTGGTGAACTTATTATACAACAAGTTGACAATGCACTGTAGAATTGTATGCCTGAAACCTATGTAATCCTTGCTAACAGATGTCACCCCAATAAGTCTGACAATAAAAATGAATTAAAAAAAAAAAAGAAAGAAACATGGAGGCTAATGAGTAACAAAATGCTCCTGAGTCCTGCTTCGTGTTCTGTTGGGAAACGTTTATTTAAAACACTGTGTCTCTGTGCCCCTGTACTCCTGCTCCACTACAGGCTGTGAAGCTCCTTGTGAAGCTCTCTTTCTGTCTCAAAATAAATTTCTTCTATTTAATCTTTTGACTATTGACACACTCACACTGTTCAAAAATGATTGAAGTTTCCACATGTAGAGTGAAAATTTTTGCTCCAACTTTAACCCCATCACCCAGTTCCCATTCCCCCAACCCCTAGACAACCACTGTTGTTTCTTTTGTGACCTTCAGGAGTGTTTTTAAGCATAAATACAAGCAAATACAAATGTTTTCCTATTTTTCTCCTTTCTTGTTTTTAGAAAAATGTACCTTATCTACTCAGCATTCTGCTCCTTGTTTTTGTTATTTTGTTTTTATACACACACACATACATGCATGCATGCATACATACATACAAACATACCTGTATGAGGGCTGTCTGGAAGAAATTCAGCCACAAAGGCCTCTATTTTTCATAATTACATGACTAGATACTTTCCAGACAGCAGCCCCCCCACACACACACACCCCTATATCTTGGAGACCTTTTCATAGCAGTGTTAACAGTACATACGGAATTTCTCCTTTGTTCTTTTTTTTTAATATAAAAATATTGTTAGACTTCAGTACATACGGAATTTCTCCTTTGTTCTTTTTTTTTAATATAAAAATATTGTTAGACTTATTGGGTGACATTGTTTATCAAGAGTTACATAGGTTCCAGATATACAGTTCTTCAGTGCATCGTCTATGTGTTGCATTATACGTTCACCACCCAGTGTGAGTTCTCTTTTCATCACCATGTATTTGGCTCCTCCTCCCTCCTCTCCCACCCGCTCCGTCTTCTCCCACTCCCTTCCATTTTACCCCCAAATAACCCTTAAACTATTGATTGTGTTCATGAGTTTTGTTTGTTTGTTTTTTATTTGTTGCTACCTTTGTTCTTTTTAAGTTGCATATTATTAAAGTGATGTCCTTCAAACACAAACCTGGTCATGTCTGCCCTTGCTTCACTTTTTAAAAATTAAGATACAATTACTTGCATTTTACTTCTTACACTACTAACAATCAGCATTGTCAGTATGTAACGATGTGTTTGATTTTTTTTTTTTTTAGAATAGCAACCATTTCTTTTTCTCCAATTTTACTGAGATATAATTGACAAAACATTGTGCAAGTTTCAGGTGTACAACATAATGATTTGATGTGTATAAATATGTATATATATTGCTAAATGATGACCACAGTAAATTTAGTTAACATACATGTTGGAACTTTAATCTTCTACAATACAATTTTCAAATACTGGCTATAAGAAAAAAGATATTAATGCATGGATACTTTCAAATGTTGTTAATGGTTATGTAAATTGATATGGCCTTGTGTTTTTTTTGTTTGTTTTTTTTGTTTTTTTTTATTGAGGTATAGTTGACATACAACATTATGTTAGTTTCACTTGTACAACAATGATTCAATAGTTGTCTATATTGCAAAATGATCATCACAGTAAATCTTGTTAATGGCATCACCACACATAATTACAGTTTTTTTCTTGTAATGAGAACTTTTAAAATCTCTCTTAGCAACTTTCAGATATACAATATTATTAATTATGGTTACCATGCTGTACATTATATTCCCAGGACTTATTTATTTTATATTAATAACTGGAAGCTTGTACTTTTTGACAAATGTGGTCTTGTGAAAAGCAGTTAACCTTGGATCTATCAGGAACTTGAAAAATGTCTCTGCCCTTTGACCTGGGTTTCATTCATAGGCCTTTGTCCTTAAGTAGTGTTCCTAGATACAGTAAGAGTTTTATAAATAAAAATGTTTACTACATGATGTTATTTCTAGTGGTGAAAGTTACAAGTGTGCTAAATATCCAAAAATAGAGTAATAGTTAACTATATATATCTACATGATGGCATTGCCAGGCAGATATTAAAATTCATACTTTTGAAAACTTTTAATGGCAGGGGATAGTATTCATGACATATTGTTGAATGAAAGGGACAAGGTGCAGCTATTTTTACTAAGTGCAGTCCTGTGAAAGGAGAGACCAACTGATCTGTAGGGCATTATAGTCAAGCAAAACATGCTGTGTGTTTGTGTGTGTGTGTGTGTGTGTGTGTGTGTGTGTGTGTGTGTGAGATCTATGTGTATAGGTCAGTGGGATAAAGAGGTAAAGAACCTGTATTGGGTCTTTGATGTAGCCTAGTCTTGAGAATGTAAGAGTTTTTAGGTACTCATATTTTGGGGTAGGGGTGGATGTTATATATACACTATATGGAAAACCAAAGTTTAACTGTGTAGCAGTTTCATTTTTGAGCACTCTCATGAACATTTGAACTATGCTGGATACGTAGAGCTCCACATATGGGTATTAAATGCAGACCCTTCCTGTAATAAATTTTGACAGTGGTTGTCTGAGTAGTAAGACTGTAGATAACCTCTTGTTTGTTTTACAATTTCTAGACTTTTAAATATGCAAATAAATTGCTTTTGCAGTCAAGGAGCTGGATCATGAGGGACATTGTACTTTATGCCAAGAAACATGTATGTTCTTTCAAAGGCAGTGGGACCCACGAGAGAAGGATTTTAAATAGAAGAATCACCTGATTATCTTGACAACACACAGTAGGATCTTGATCAAAGTAGGTGACCACTTTGACCTCAGGAACAAGAAGATCTACCTTGTACAGTTGTAAGGGGAAATTAAGTAGGATGGATGATAATTTTGCAAACTGAAGTTTCAAAATAATATAACTACATTTCTGAAATAATGTATCAGTGAAGAAAAGAAGTTAATTTTTTCAGAAATGAAAAATGGCTTAATTCAAGGAATTAAGATAATAGCATTATCAATTTGGACTTATAATAATATAGTAATTCTCTCATTTTCTATCATTGAGCTTAAAGATGTCCTATTTTGTTAGCTTTTTATTTCTGTACATACTAACTATGCTTGTGGACTTCAGCCCAGTGATCAGAACTTCTTTGCTCATGACACACAACAGATTGTCATCTCAGAGATACCTGTCATTGAGGCTTTTGAAGGCAAGTTGGGATTGGGGATTGGTGGAAGCAATTGTTATATGAAAGTTTGTTCTTCAAGCATTGTATTTTCTATGATGAGAAGTCTTTCTGGCTGCTTGACCTCTCAAAATGACTCTTTTCTTTGGCCGTTATAAGATTTACCTTACCACTTAAGTTCATTCTTTGTGCAGATTTCCCAGAATCATTTAGAAAAAGCAAACTTCTTTTCTCATGTTTTACATGCTTTGTCTTTAAGACATTGAATATTATCACGCATCTAAATTAGGTAATATGTACATTAAATTAAGAATGGTAACATTTTGAAAACTACAGATGTATTTGCAGCTCTTCAAGAGCATACCTGACCCCTACTGACTGAGGAAGGAAGCACGAACTAGCAGAGGTATGAAAAGGGTTAAGAAGTAGCCTTCAAAATAAAATGGTGCTTGTTGTTTACTCTCACCTTAGAAGTAAAAAACATTTTTCCTCTTGTGAATTGATAAAAGGATGCTTTCATGACAGTAGCTACAGCTGTGGAATATCTGAAAGAGGCTGCTGAGGGGAATAAAAATGTGACTGCTCCGGGAATCAATGAAATGTTGGCATCTCAGATGAGCTATACATGGTTTTCAAATTGTTTTGAGCAGAGGGAGCTTTCATGACTGTAAATGTCAACTTCTTTGCATGGGAAGGGGATGTGGTGATGGCCCTCTGAGAACTGTATGAATCTCTCATCTCATACATAGTCTGTTCCTTCCAGTAATCTGAGTTGGGCCCCAGAGTGCTGGGGAGTCTAGGTGAAGAAATGACTGTCAGGACTTGCTTAGAATGCTGCTAGATAGCCACTGAGTGGACAGTGCATGGCACCTATGTAAACTGACTCTTTTTTTACATCAGTGACCTCTGACAATGAGAAATCAAATCTGGTTCAATTTGGAAATATCTATATATTGTTGAATTTCTCATTGTCTTCTCTATTTAGATAAAGAAGAAGCAGCAAGATGTGGTTAGATTTCTGGAAGCTAACAAGATAGAGTTTGAGGAGGTGGATATCACAATGTCAGAAGAACAGAGGCAATGGATGTACAAAAACATACCCCTGGAAAAGAAGCCTGCTCAAGGCAACCCTCTGCCACCTCAGATATTTAATGGTGACCGATACTGTGGCGTAAGTAGCTCGATTGTCATCACACTATGTTTTTGCATGGCTCAAATCACAAGAGTCACCTAATGTATGACTGGGGTTTTTTTTCAGGGAGAACTGTGATCTCTTCACCCAGTGCCTTTTAGGTCATAGGTCTAACAGAGGATGAAGTTGAGAGGGAGGGGATGTGAGGCTAAGGTCACGGACAGTGTGTGAATGTGAGTGCATGTATGTCTGTCAGTGGTCTGGTCTTTCTGTCTCCTTTGGAAAAGGGAGTGGGAAGAGAAGCTGTGTGTATGTTTTTTTGTGTTCTAAATTTTAAAGCACAGTTTTTTATTAATACATTTTGAAGGGCAGACTGGAAGGGGTAATTCATTCTTGAATCATTATCCCTTTATAGTATAAAAAAGCTAATAGCTGATTATAAACATGAGTTTCATTTTTTATGATAGTGAGCCAGATGAATCATTATGAACACCTACAATACATTAGGTGCCTTTCTGCTATATGTAGCATATGAGAAGATGAAGTCCCTTTTGTTTAATTTTCTATTTTCCTTCTAACCCTTAGGTTAAGAAAAAAGAATCAAGAAGTTTCTTTCTAATGAGTAGTTAGGATTTGCCTTCTACCAGACCTCTAGGTATATAAGTCAGTATTTATTTTGGGACCTATAATACAGTTTTTTAAGAATTGCCTAGAGAAGGACAAGGGGCTTGGCTACAGTGCTGAGGTTCTTGAGGTGAAATAAATAGCTCTGTTGTCATTCGGGTGAAGAAAAGGGGATAACAGTGCTTGTGGCGACTTGAAAGGAAACAGTTTCCTATGTGCATATAGGAGAATGAGATATTGAAACATAAAGCCATAAAGATTGTTCTTACATACACATACATGTAATGAGGAAAATCCTGAACATGACACTAGACATAGATTTGAGTTCTAGTACTACTTTATGTTGGCTGCGACACCTTTGGAAAATCACTGACCTCTGTTAGCCTCAATTTTCTCATCTTTAAGCCAGGGATAATAGTATCTATCTTCACAGGATATTTATGACTATTTCTAAAGTACTTTGTAAGTACATTATAAGAATAAAGGTTTTTATTTTGTGCAATATTTTATATCATGATCTCATATTTTATTAGCAGGAGAATGTGGTAACCGAGGATGTACCCATTCATAATTACGGAGCCTAAAATATATACTTTTGTGCCTACAGACCAAAATGAGGTAATGGTTGAAAATATGTGTAAACTGTATAGTTCAAAGTAAAGCTGTTCGTCTAATAGTGCAAGAAGGCTTAAAACAAAAATGCAGTGGTTTTCTATCCCTCACACTTTGCAGATATGAAGGTCCCTTTATTCTGGTCTTGTAGTTGAGTGGTAGCTTGGCTGGGTATAGAATTCTAGGTTGGAAAGGATTTTGATGGTTTTGCTTCATTATCATTCAGTTTCCAGTGCTGCAGTTGAGAAGTCTAATGCCATTATGCCATTTTCCTTGATCTTTTGTATGTTTTTGTCAGCTTCTTTTATGCAAATTTTTAAGATCTCTTTCTTACTCATGTGATTCCAAAAATTTTTTGGTGAATTACCATAATAAAAGCTATTTTTTCATTCACTGTGCTGAGTGAATGGTCCTTATAATCTTTAACAGTTACCTGATTGAGTTATTAAATATGCTTTTATATTAGTTTCTTTGAAAATTTTCTCACTGCTTTTTTCTCTGTTCTCTTTCTCTGGAGTGCCTATTAATTTGGATATTGGACTAATTACCTTGATTTTCTAATATTCTTATCTCTTTTTTTGTGTTGTCTGCTTCTCTTAATTTTTGTTGTACTTTCTAGGCGATTTCTTTAACTTACCTCTGAACCTTTTCATTATATGTTTTATGTCATCATTTTCCCCCCTTTTTTACTTCTGATTTTTTTATTTTTTTTCTTTTGTTTTGTTTTGTTTTTGAGGGAAAGGGAAGACCATTCAGCTTTGGTAGGTATAAGGAGTCAGTATCAAGAAAATTCCTGAATTAGTCAAAAAGAGATGTCATATGAGATGAATCTTAAAAAAAAAAAAAAAAAGTTGTAAATCTGGTAAATGAAGACAGAAGGGTATCAGGCAGAGAATCAACAAGGCAAACTTATGATATCAAGAAACAGCATGATACATAACTCTAAATAGTTGGAAAACATTGGTGCATAAATGCAAAGTGGGGAGTAGCAATGGCTATTAATGTAGGTGGGACCACCACTAGGGCAGCACTAAACTTCTAAAACCTGGGGGTGTGAGTGGACTTTCTAGTTGCTGCTAACTTCTAACAACAGGATGTCCTCTATGCTGTCATGCACAATGAAATTCAATGCATCTGTAGCTCCTGTGCTCCTGTAGCTCTTTTTGTTATTCCCCAGGTAGCACTTGAGTATTCTGAAGGGTACTGGGCCCATATATACACATTTCTGTAGTGATCTCTCCAGTTCCTGATGCATATATGCTCAATTTTGAACCATAAAGTATAGATGAAGATGTGACAGTTCTTGTCTTTTGGAGCTTCTAGTTCCCTCATGAGATTATTGCATCTGTACTCACTGAATCCTAAGCTTATGCTCATATTACCGGAGAATGGGTCCTTGGTATGGTGGCCAGGTTCTTGGTATCTCAAGCAAAGAATTGAATGAGACACACACTAAAGTGTAGAGATGAAACCAGTTTATTAAAAGGGAAATAAGGTGAAACAAAGAGATAGTTTATTAAAAGGGAAAGTACACTCTAAAGAGCAGGAGAGTGGCTCATGGACCTCAAATGTCAAGGAGAAAATACACTTGTAAGAAGTAGGAGTGGGCTCAAGCAGGAAAATGGCTCAAGAGCCTGATTTTTTTTTCTTTTTAATAATGTGCTTTTATGAAATGAATGCAAGATTTTAGCTCATAGAGATATTAAATATGATTTCTTTAAAGTTTTCTTCTCTTACCAATATTGACCCTATTTCACTAATTTCCTTTTTTCACTTTATTTTGGTCTTCTCTCTCTAGTGTGATAGGCTTTCCTCAGATGTCCGGTGATCCTTGTCGTTTGTTTAAGAGGTAGGGCACTAAAAGCTAATTAGTTTGTGCCTATATGTGTCTGTAGGCTTATTGCCCACTGGACTTCTCTGTAGGATGAGTAGCTAGCCTGTTAGCATTCTCATGCAGATACTGGTAGTAGACCTTTAGGTCTTTGCTCAGATATGGTTTAATTGTTCCAAAGAATGGCCCTTTAGTCTCTTGCTTGGGAGTATCACCTGACTACTAGTCACTGGCCCTGTAGGGTGAGAGCACTAGAGGTTCTCACTCTCTGTCATGCGTGTTTTCACTTCACATTTCTGTTTCTCCCCCACTCTCTTGAGTGTTGTTTTATAAGTTTGTTACTTCCAGAAATCATGTCTGTTAACAGTGTACCTTCTAGCTCTTTTGGGAGAGTGAGGCACTCTGGGAGTTTAACTGTTGCTTATAAAGATTTTCATTCTCCTTGTTTTCTGAATTTGCCCGTTCATCCCACCTTCACAATAGCAGATGCCTCTAATTCTTGTTGTTTTCTGGGAGCCCTGCACCTTGTTCCTTATTCATGCTGCCTCTGCAGACACTAAGTCTTGACCATCCTCTGCTCTCTTAACATCACTCACCATTTCTCCGCCCACTTCCTGCATAGGTTGTAGTTTAGGGCTGTAGATGCCTCCTATTTTTTTTTTAATGGAGATTTTTTGAAAAACAAAAACAAAAAACTGTTGTTTTATTTACTTTTCAAGAGAAAGAAGGTAGAGACATCTTTGCTCTATCATTATAAAAGCAAAACTCTTGAGCCTTTGAATAGAGCAGTGTGTTGAATTTATAAAAGAGTGTAATATTGTGAAATAAGAATTCCTACATTTTATTTTCACCTCTTTATGACTTTCTAAATCTCTATGTATCTTTACCTTACAGAGTCTACGGAAATTTTTTCAGATAGACTTTGTGGGAGCTGACTAGAGGCTTACATATTGATTAAACTATCAGATAAATCATCTCTACTTGAGCTGTGTTAGTCTGATGATGGTGACAGCAGTGCTGGTATATGTACATTGTCTTTATCATCTGTTCTGGCAGGGGTTTTAAAGACAGTGTCTACTCTTATCTAGGTCAACTAAATTTGACTTTGACAAAAGGGAAATCATTAGAGGGGCAGCTAACCATGGCCTCATTCATCCCACCTGCTCTTTTATACCTTGTTTTACTTAGGGATAGTTTATGATTGTTCTTCTCTAGTTGGATAACCTGTGGAAAACTCCACATTGCAAGTGTCAGGATCCAGTTAGCATGGCGATCCTCCTGTTTCCTGGAAACTTATTGCTTTATTTTATACTGGAATGAGCTGGTTGTTTGAGACATAAACAGCTACTAAGCTACTTAGTAAACCAATGTGGACAATTGCCTTCTCTCTCTCCTTTAGCATTTGGATACCCTGCCTTTTGGAATTTCCAACTGAATGGAAGCTTCCTGGCATGCCCAATCAGTTCTTCCCACCCCAGAATTTGAACATTAAGGGGATGATGCAGAAACACGTGATCAGCTGGAGGTGCAGTGAGTGTTCAGTGATGATGAGGCCAGGCTGGTGTCCTAATGAGGCTAATTCTGGATTGTGGCCTGGGTGTGTTCTTGGTTGGCTACCCAGGCATGGAAATTCCTCCTGTTTTCTAAATTCTCCAGTTTAATGTGGATTCTGTGAGCTCCCTACTATATCTCCATAAATTCCTTACCTTTTAAGTTGCTAGTGTCTTTTTCAGTTGTTTGTAGTCAGAAACCCAGTTGGCACAGACTATTTGTTCTTACCTTTCCATGAGCTATCATGGGCAAGATTCTTCTCTGAAAATGGGGTCCAAAAAGTAAACATCCCAACACCTAGGCTTTCTGATGGGTTTTAATGTCTGATTTGGATTTTAGAAAGCTCAGGTCCTTATGTTCAACATTTAAAATTTGTTGTGGAACTAGAGTGTGAGGAATGTACCAGAAATGAAAATGAACACTTCTGCACAAAAGGAAAATATTTACTCCTGTTTCATTTCCTTCCTCTTTCCCTATTCAGAAAAAAACAAAAAACAAACAAACAAACCCCACTGATTTGAATTTCTTTATATATTTTTTGTATTTTTACTAAAAATTGTATTGTGGTATAAAACATACATCATAAAATTTACTGTAATAATTGCCTTTAAGTGTATAGTTTAGTAATGTTAGGTATATAAAACAGATCTTGCAGAACTGAAACTGTACCCATTAAGCAACTCCCATTTGTCACCTCCCCCATTCCCCTGGGAGGCATCATTCTGCTTTCTGTATCTATGAATATGACTACATCAGACACCTCATAGAAGTGAAATCATACAGTATTTGTCCTTTTGTGATGAGCTTTTTTCATTTAGCATGATGTCCTCAAGGTTCATCCATGTTGTATGTCTTAGTTCATTCAGTCTGCAGTAACAAAATACCACAAACTGGGTACGTTACAAACAAAAGAAATGTATTTCCTACAGTTCTGGAAGCTGTAAGTCCAAGATCAGGGTGACAACATGGTTGGGTTCTGGTGAAGGCCCTCTTCTAGGTTGCAGACTGCTAACTTCCTGCAGTGCCCTCACATAGTATAAGGGATAAGGGACCTTTCTCAGACCTTCTTTGTAAGGGCATTAATCATCTCTCAAAGGCATTTGGGCATCAGGATTTCAACATACGCATTTGGGGAGTATACATTCACCCTATACTGTTGAAACAGTGACATGATTTCCTTCCTTTTTAAGGCTTCCATTGCATGTGTATACCACATTTTGTTTATCCATTTATCCTTCAGTGGATACTGGGTTGCTTACACTTCCTGGCTATTATGAATAGTGGTGCTATGCACATTGGTTTGCAAATATCTCTTTGAGATCCTGCTTTTAATTCTTTTGGGTGTATCTTAAATTTGATGTTGGCCCATTTGTCTGTTTTTTTCTCTTGTTGCTTGTGCTTTTGGAGTCATATTCAAGAAATCATTACTTGCCAAATACAGTGTCATAAAGCTTTCCCCCAGGTTTTCTTCCAAAAGTTTTATCACTTTGAGTCTTATGTTTAGGTCTTTGATTTATTTGTAGTTAATTTTTGTATTATATATGGTATAAGATAAGAATACAACTTCATTCTTTTATATGTAGATGTCTAGTTGTTGAAGAGACTGTCCCTTCCCCATTGGGAGGTCTTGATACCTTTGCTGAAGATCATTGGACTATATATACACATGAGAATTTTTTTTTGGACTCTGCATTCTATTACATTACTCTATATGTCTATCTTCATGCCAGTACCCATTTTAATTAATGTAATTCTGTAATATATTCATATGTTTTGAAATTAGAAAATACAAGTCCAACTTTTTTTAGAAATGGTTTTGGCGCTTTGGTGGCTCCTTGAAATTTTGTTCGAATTTTAGGATGATTTTTTTTTTTCTAATTCTGCCCCAAAAAAAACCATTGGGATTTTGATAGGGATTATGTTGATGCTCTCACCACTTGGATAGTATTAACTCTTAACAATTTAAGTTTTCCAATCTATGAATATGGGATGTCTGTCCACATATTTGTGTCTCTGTTCATTTCTTTCAGCCGTGTTTTGTAGCTTTTAGTGTACAGGTCTTTTACCTTCTTGGTTAGGTTTATTCCTAAGTATTTAATTCTCTTTGATGCCTTCGTAAATACAATTAATTTCTTAATTTCCTTTTCCAGTTGTTCATTATTAGTGTATACAAACACAAGTGGTTGTGTTTGTAGGAGACATGGAAATGTGTTAGCACACATTCTGGTGAAACCTCAGAAGCACACCACAACAATACTTAAATGTATGTCATTGTACTGTTCCCAGTGCAGTGTTTATGTAAGACTTTTGAGGAGATTATCTTGGGATAATATATTGTAATTGTGTTAGGGAATCTTATTGGAATCATGAAGAACCAACTCTGTTAATTATAAGTTTTATAAATCCCTGATTCATAAATATGATTTTATTTAAAACAAAAAGATATATATGAGGACTGTCTGGAAAAAAATACAGCCATGCATACTTCTATTTTCATATTACATGTTTGGATACTTTCTGGACAGCCCTGTATGTATGTGTATTTCTCTACAAATAAATGTTCTTCAGCTAAGGATCTCACAAGAAGTAGTTGGGAATAGATACTATTGTTGTTGATTTTTCCTTAGCATTAAAATAAATATGAAAGGAGAGAAAATTTGAAAAGTGAGCATGAGAAAGTAACGGGAAACAATTAGTTTTAAATTTCTGATAAGATTGCAAACATTTGGTCTGTACATACTCTCTTTTCTCATAAGTAGACTTAAATTTAAAAAATTTTTTTTGAGTTCTCTTTCCATCACCTTATATTTAGCTTCCCCTCCCACCTCTCCCACCCCCTTAAAATCACATTTTTTTTATCATACCATATATACCATTTTCTGCCCTGCTCTGTTCTCTAACAAAAATAGTTTCCATGTCATTGTAAACTTATTCTTTAGAGATTTTGTTATTATTCCCTTGGGTGGATTATTATAATTAACTTAATTATTCCCTCACTGTAGGCTATTTAGTTTGTCGCCAGCCACTTGAAACAATAGTTTGTAACTGGCAAGCTGTTCTGAGGAGTGCATTAAGTTGAATTTATTTTAGAAAGTGCATTCTCATTTTAGGCTATTCTACTCTTCCTTTCCTTAGAGTCCTCTGTCAGAAAACAAAAATATTTTGGAGTATTTATCAATAAATGAAGAGGTTATTTTTGTTGGTGCTCCCAAGTCTAGGTTCAAGGTCAAGAAAAAGTCACTTGGTGAAATGGAAACTAGTACAAGTTAAAACAAGATGATTATTATATGTGCTGCTGGTAAAACCAGAGTTGGATTTCTCAGGGCCTGGTGGTACCCAAAGTCATAGAATAAAGACAACCAACCCATTTGCCCAGACCACCCATTTGACTTGAAGATTTTGAGCATATTGCAGAATGTATTTCTTAATAGTAAAACAAACACTGATATATTATGGTACAGGATGCCCAATTCCATGAATTTTTTTTAGATTAAACACACACACACATGCTTTAGCAGTACTGAAGTTTATAATAGCCACATTCTCTTTAACTGTAGTAACTATTATAATATATAATATAAACATATACTTATATTGTTTTAAACATATAAATACTGTTCTCTACTGTTTAGTTGTGTAAACAGTCATAGAGAAAGGTATATAATCTTATTGTACTAAATCCCCATGGCTTAAAGGAGAATGACACAAATGTCAATAACTGAGAGATTCTCTTAATTAATAATAGCCTTTTCATTTACTCCTGGATATTTATTAAAATTTTATTGCTGGTTTCTTTTCCTATGATTAGCACACACACACAAAAAATTCCATCTAATTTCAATTGTTGCTTGGGTAGATGTGTTGCTTGCCTTGCTGTCTTGTACCGGTATGGTTGGAAATGTTGAACATGAATTAGGAATTTGAAATCTTTAGCTTTGGGCTTACTCATATTTTTGGTATTTGGCATAAAAATTGCTAAATGAAGCTATTTGAGACAACTGCATTTTACATATCCTACCAGGATTGGAACTACCAACTATTTTTTCTCCCATACCAGGATTTCATAAAATAGAATTTAGCACGAACTGTCAAGCAATCCTGCTCAGAGAATACCCTCAGGCTTGAAAGAAACTTTAAGGAGCCTCTGCCCATTTTAAGCAGGAGCAGCAACTCTTACAGTCTTAAAAAGAATTTTTTAAAAAATTTCTTTTGGGTAAACCAAACTTGCTTTGGCTCATTTAGAACTAATTGCTACTGCCATTTCCTTGTAGGCCACATGTTGTTTTTGTTCCTTGCACCCTCCTGTTTGGATATGCCCTTGGCATGTAGCAATAATACGGGTCTGTCACTTAATTGTCATTTACTTAGTGTGGGAAGTGATACAGCCTTTCAGAGTGGCTGCTGTGGGTTTTCCTCTTAGGGAACACTGAAAGGGCAAAGAACTTTAAGGTCTTTGTCTCCAATGCTTGTCTAGTCCATAATAGTCTAATCACAGTGTATGGGCAATGTCCTTAAGTCAGCTCTCTGGAAGAATGAGACCATTGTGAACTCTACCTGTTGCAGATTTTATCAGGAGCTTAGAAATGTCTTTAACATTGGTTTCACTTGAACACACAGAAGTATAGGTGATGGAAGTTATTTTTTTTCTTTTCCATTTCTTTATCTTTTTCTTTTTATCAGCTGTTTAGATTGCTTTGTTCTTTCTAAAACTGGAGTGTTTAGATAAATGATCCATTAGAAACCATGCTTAGTTATGCTGATGTCTATATTGTCCAGAAGCCAACACTAGAAGCAAAGTGATATTTTCATCCTTTGTCTTTAATGTAATAAAAAATGTACCAACTTCTGAAACTGGACGATTTTATCTTGAACATAGTTTGTGTGTTTGTTCCATTCCACAAAGGTGCTGTTAACCGATCATTATATTCTATAGTTACAGGTTGATTATCCTGAAATGTGCAATTTTGAAATGTGTATTTACAAACACTTAAGAAAGTGTCTTTGACTATAAGGAATTCAGCCTATTTAGAAACTTTAAAATGACTTTTTAAAATACAATGCTATTAACTTTTGCAGTATAAACCCTAATATGTATTTTTAAATATAAGCCTGGTAAGTGAAATTAATTTGATAAGAAAGCAGTTCTTTCTCTTTTATTGAGGAATGCTTAAGGCCATAATATAAGAACTTATGTCTTAATAGGGTGTGATTTTAAAATTTCTAATACTATTTTACTCTTAAATTATCTCACATCATACTATTTAATGTATTATTCTCTGAAAGGCAGTACTAACTCTGAAGAAATTCTAGATTGTAAATTATCAATCCGGTGCTCTTTGCCTAACCATGACAGAAAAAAGAATTTAACCTCTTTGAGATTCATCAACCACGTAAAAGTTTTTGAATGTCAGAAAGTAAATTTTATACATAATTCTTTAACATCCATTAAGTAGCAAAATAGAAATACAATTTACTCAAATTATGTTACTAGCATGAGATTAACCTAAAACATGGCATATCAATCATTAATTAACAAACAACTAATTAATTTACTTGGCAAGTATCATTGGTAACCTGGTTTGTCAGGTGCTATTCTAACATTGACTTTTAAAAATCATTTCCTTTAAATTATTCTGCTTTTAAAGTTAATTACCAAATTTTATATTTGTCACTTTGGAAGGAGTTAATTACCTTACATCACAATTTCTAAACTGTTGGGAGGATCCAATTTAATATTCAGGTAAGAACCCCCCTAGCTGTAATCATGTGGCACAAAGTTAAAGGTTCATAAAATAAAAATAATGCTTATAATTTTTATGACAATACAGTTAAAAATAATTTATATAAATAAGAAATACTGCCATTCTGAGATTTCTAAATATCCGAAATTTCTAAGTACCTTTGTTGGTGACTGCAATTTATGAGAACTGTTTTAGTTCAGTGTGGTTAAATGGATTGCTTATAATGTTGCATATTTTCTCTACATGTATATGTTTTATATGACTTGTTTTGTATATGTGAAACTTTCTTGTGAGAGTTGACCTTATTTCAAGTTTGTTATTTGGGGAATTTTAAGAGTAAGGTTTTTAATATAAATACTGAAACTTGAATTATACACATTGTTTCATTGTAACTTGCCTTTTGATGTTTTACATGTATAATATTTTTATGTTAGCACTTCAGTCTTTTAAAGTAGAATTCACACTACATTTATAGAGATTGAGTCAGACATTCTCATTTCTTATATATACTATTACTTTTTCATTTCTGCATTTCACAGTGACATAAGAGATTATTGAGTAGAAACAGGTAAAAACCTTTCAAAATTCAAGAACAGGGACAGCATTTTAATTACCAAGTCACTATTCCTAGTTTTTTTTTTTTTTTCTCATTCTTGCCTCTTCCCTTTCCTGTTCAATTAAACCAGAGAGGGATAAACTTTTCAAACAGGTATCTCTAGTAACTGGAATATGTAGGCAACTTTACCTCTGGACACAGCTAATAGCCCAGCTAAGAGCAACTACACTGAATGTCCATCATTTCATAGAATTCGGGAGCTTCAGGGGTCTGTGGTAATATTTGATTCAGAAAGGAGAAATAGTATCATCAAGGTCATGTAACTCAGTAGAATACTGGACATCCCATCTACAGTTGACTCAGTGTAAGTATCTGTGAACCAGATGGTGGTTGTTGCATATGGAAATAAAAGACCTCTCTTCTCCCCAGTCTTAACTAAGTCAGAACTGGACCACATAGTGCCTTTTATGCAATATTAAGAATTTTAATCTGTATTGTAAGTGCAATGAGAAATCTCGAAGGAAAGGATTTAAGCAAAGCGCAGCATAACCAACTTCGCATTGAGACAGATGTCAAAAAATGGAGAGTTTGAAGGGAAATGTGAGATAGTTATTGGTTGAGGGAAGAGAGGAGTTCTACAGTGCCCTAATTTCTAACTGGTAGAGCCCATTAGACGGTGGCGCCATTTTTCTGAGAGGTCCATCCCCTGGTGTGGAAGGAAGATCATGAATAGCAGTTTGGATCCACTTATGTTTAAGAGTCTATGAACAGTTAGTTGCTTATACAGAACCAGAACTGAGGAGAAATCAGAGTTAGAGGTATGAATTTAATGAGATTCCCTAGGGAAAGGATTTAGATTAAATAGTGTCAGAATATGGTATGAGGAGGAACAACTACATCAGTTTTCATATGGTGGATGTCTAAAAGGATGAGATAAATCTGGCTCTAGTTTAGCTCTCTTTCTCCTGTTACCACATTGAATGTAAGTAACCAGATTGGGGAGAGAATGTATATATTGAACAGGATTATTTCTTGAACCCAGATCAGTTCAATGTCATTCAACTATTTGGAAATACCTATACAAAGAATACCGGGGGTGCCAAAAATATGTATACACATTTTAAGGAGTTGTTATTACTTTCCAAAGTTGAATTACAGTAGCAATTGCAGTATAGTATGACGTTCACTTAAAAGATGGCATTAATCAAATGAATGCTAGCATCACCATGCGACAAGCAGGACAGTCAAAGAAAATGATGGAAGCACGGTTGTCATGTGAGAAGCACAAGACCATTTTGAAGTGATATTTGAAATTCGAGAACATTGTTTGAGTTTCCCCCATGTTCTCCTGACTTAACACCCCTTCACTTCTACCTATGGGAGACCTTAAAGGAAACCAGCTACACTGCTGGTGCTTCAGGAAGAAATTGAAATGGCATGCATAGCAATACAAGTGGACACTTTGGTCAACATTGCTCAAGCAGTAGTTCGCCGTAATCAGAAGTGTCAGAATGCTGTAATTGCAGAAGTCAAATGTGACTTGTATGCATCTTTTGTTACCATTATGTATTGAGTATTACAATTTTAATACAGATTTTTTCCTTTCTTAAAATGTGCATACTTTTTTTTATCACCCTCTGTATTTGTGACATTTTCAGTTCGTGGGATTTTGCTTAAATTCTACATCAAATTTAGACCTGTATTATTTGTTATATAGTCTTTCTTATAAAATTTTTCATAAAATTCTACAAAATCGGGTGTATCCTAGAGTCACTAGGAACCCCCAACTGCCCAGTTGATATCTTCTTTACTTGGGTGTCATACAGTTTCTCAAACCTAATATTTTGAAACTCAACTCCAACCTTCCCCTCACACATGCTTTTCTCTTGTCTTTTCCATCAAGTCACAAAGCTCAGAGCTGCTTTAATTCTTAATTCTCCCTAACCTCCCACACTGGTTTTACAATTGATTATGATTAATTATTGCTCCAAAACATACCTCCAATCTGTCTGCTTCTGTCTGTCTCCACTACCCTTGCTCCGGTTTCGGCCGCCACCACATCTTGGCTGAATCATGCCACAGTAGTGTCTGACTGTCCTCCCTGCTTCCCTTCTCAATGCTGCTGTCTCTCTGAGCCATTCTGCACGCAGTTGACTTAGGTATTTTTTTAAAGGAAACTAGATCATTCTACTCCCTTGCTCATAACCCATCATGATTTTCTTTTGTACTTAACATAAAATTTAAAAATTTCTTTTGGTTTACAAAGTCAGAATGTACTGATTTCTGTCAGCCTGCCAGCTTCTCTCTTCCCCAGTGCTGTTGCCTGTCCCAATGCTGCTGCCCCCACCCTTTATTTGGCTAACTCTACTCATCCTTCAGATTTCAGCTTAAAACTCTATTTTTCAAAGAGGCCTTTTCTGACCTCCCTCTCCAGATGTATTGCTCCTTCTTGGTATGGTCAAGGAAGGCCTCTCTTTGGAGGTGACTGGCATTAGGGCTGCTCCTAAATAATAGAGGGAGCGGCCACATGAAGGTCTGTGAGGTCTGATGCGGAAGCTGCCTTCAAATCCACATAAGACTCAATTTGTTAAAGCATTTACATAAGAGAGTCTCTACAAAGAGTCAAATAATTCAACTTTTTTTTTTCAACTAAGGCATGCTTTGCAAGGAAATCTCCACTAAGTCATCAACTCTCAGTTAGATTTCTAGAAAGGTTTCAAAAGTACTTCTGGTACCATTGGCTTGGCTAAGCAGTGTATTCCTTAGGGCTCAATGACTCATATACAGCGTGCCCCATACTAGGTTTGCTCTTGAGCAAGAAGCATCATAGAGTACAAAAAGCATCAGTTACAACATCAGGGAGAACTGGGCCCAAATCCAAGCTCTCTCACATACTGGCTATCAAACTTGAGCAGCATTTTTCATTGCTCTGAGCTAGTTTCCAACCTGGCAGGCCGTGGTGGTGACTAAATGACAGACTGTTGCACGGTGCCTAGCACAAAGCAAATGCCTAAAAATGATTCTGACCCTTCTCTGCTTACAGTATTTATCCTTAGGATAAAGTTATCAAAGGGACTTCTACCAAACCGTAAAGCTGCTTTATATCAACTTAGACACTATGTAGTATTTATATATGCAAACTTGTGAAAAGAAACAACTGATGAACATATTGACCAGAATTCACTGATGGCTTCTTTTATGAAAGTAGGAAGAGAAAAATGATTCTATTTCTAAGGCAAAGGTAAATGTTACGAAGAATATAGTTTCCACTAGTTTTTATTTGATCTTTTCACCCTCTCTGAAGACACACTGTTAAAGAATGTGGAAAACTTCAAAAGCAGCATAGAAGCACTCACGTTGACACTTGGAGACCTTTACAGCTCTTGTTTACCCGGTGATTTTCTCACACAGCTTTAGGTAACAAAAGAGCAAGGTGGAATTGGGAGGCAGCCTTCCGTATTGAAGGGCCAGAATTACATCCCAGGTCAGAGTGATTTCACACAAATAAATGTTAGTTTGGCTCTTATAGGAAAGGAAGTGTGTTCCAATTTCATCCTCTTGTCAGTGTTTTATGTTTTAATCCTGTCACCGGCGTTGGATTAAAAACTTGTTACATTACCATCATACCCAAAATTTTTAGACTTCGGCAGCGCAAATCCAGCAGACTGTAGCCCTTCCCTGGCCTGAGTGGAGCAATGGTACATTTTTTATTTCCATAAAGAATTTGTCAAAAGTACCAAATACAAAGATAACTGTTTGCTTTTGTTTACTTTCTCCTCCCCTTTTTTTCTAGGATTATGACAGTTTTTTTGAGTCAAAGGAAAGCAACACCGTCTTTTCATTCTTAGGCCTGAAATCACGGTTGGCATCAAAGGTAGGTAAATATTTTCTTATTTTAAAATTCATCTTTCTTGCATTATTCTTTGTTTTTTTAAATATTTTTTTTTTACTGTTAGACATATTGGGGTGACATCGGTTAGCAAGAATTACATAGGTTCCAGGTGTACAGTTCCACAGTGCATCGTCTATGTGTTGCATTATATGTTCGCCACCCAGTGTGAGTTCTCTTTCCATCACCTTATATTTGGCTCCCCCTCCCTCCACTCCCACCTGCTTCCGCTTGTCCCACCCCCTCCTCCCTTGAATTATTCTTAATTGTTCTCAGTTAAGGTTGAAGGTGTTAGAGACATGCACATATAGTCTCCTAAATATTGAACTTTCACTTTCTCCAGTGCACAGAGACTGCCCAGTGTAAAAACACAAAAGGAACCCCAGTTTTTTTCTTTCTAGTTTTCAGTTGTTGCTGTAAAGTAGACTTTATATTTATTTATAATTTATATTCCCTTCCAATAAGAATCTAAGGTAGCAAAAATAGTGGGTGCTTTCTGTTTTAAAGTGCAAGTTTACATTACTTTATATTTGTTGAAATAGGAGCATCAAAGCCATAATTTAAGGCCTTTTGCACATTTAACTCATTTACATTTGAAGAGAGATGGTCTGCAATATCAAATAGTCAACCTTGAAAAAAACACAATATCTAATCTGATCAAAAATGTTTTTAAAGCTACTTTATTATGTCAGTGTCTTTTAGAGAACATAAAAGGCTAAATCTTTTCCATATTTATACCTAGAAATAATACATATTATCTCAACTTTATGAAACACATGGATTCACTTTCAAAATAAAAAATAGCATTTCCTTATTAAATAAGGTAATATTTTTTTTTAATTTTTTTTTATTTATTTTTTTTATTCATTTTTATTGTTAAACTTATTGGGGAAATAAGGTAATATTTTTATTATTTCCCCTTTTAAAAAAGTACTTTTTTTCTTTTTATAAAATTAATCTAGACTCATTTAGAAAAATTGAGAAATACAAAAAAAAAGTGTAAAGTAGAGAATAAAAATTGCCTATTATCCTAGCACTCAGAGATAACCACATTAACATTTTGGTGTATTTCCCTGCAATCTTTACATGCACAGCAATTGAGGTTGTGACTGTTTTTCATATGAAGACTGGATTCTGCAGTGTTTATTTTTAACACTGAATTGAAGTGGAAGTACCTTACTGGGAACTTTGATGTTTGTTAAGTAATAGGTCTTTGGAGGCTACCCAGGATTTGCACCATTTCTGGAACACCTGTGGGAGGAAGGCAGTGACTATAAATAATATAAATTACACACCAGCACCTGTGTAGTTCATAGCTAACGCAAAATCTTGCTTTGTTTTTACATCAGTAAGTCCACAGATGGCTGTGGGTGGTTTCCATGTGCATGTTTTAAACAGAGGGGAAACCCACACATATAATTTTAAAAGGTTCTTACAACTATTTTTATAAAGATGGAACATTGGAATACTTGTTAGGGAAATTATAGTATTTTTTATAACATGTTTCATCTAAAGATAGTAAATAATCTAGATTCATCGACAAAGAACTGGGAAGAGAAACTGAGGTAGGAGTGCTGTAATGGGTACCTAAATTCAGTGAACATTGTCATGCAAAAGACTTTAAAAAAAAAAAAACAGTGCATGCTTGCTTTCTTTGTTCTCATTTTTCCCTAAGATACAGATTCCTTAGAGACTCTGTTGGCTGACTTGTACTCTTCAAAAATACTTATTCTCAAAAAAACAAAAACAAACAAAAAACCAAAAACTTATTCTCTCAAAAATTTCTTGGGAAACCTATGATCTATGAAATATGCATTCTCACATAACTTGTGGTCATAACATTAAAGTTGGTCTTGATGCCATTGGCATTTATTTGATTTCAGCAAACTATTCCAAAGGCAATAAGGGTCGGGGCATCCACATGCATTCAGCCCATCACTTTCAGGTACCTGGGTCAGTCACACCTGAGCAGGACCCAGAGTACAAATCCATGGTGCTGTGTTTGTGTCACCGTCTCTCATGAATCATTCAGAGCCTCATATTTCATCTTCATAGGAGAGAAATAAAATGATCTTTATGAGCAATTCAGCATGTTCTTCCTTGCTAGTTACTTATTGTCTACCTTGGTGGCATTCTCTTAAGGCCTAGGGTAGACGAGAGCATTAACAGGTATAATGTACCACAAGATGGAAGCCCCCTTTTCTCGTCTCGCTTCCTACCCTCTCTGCAGTATGCACACATAAAAGGCAGGGCTAGAAAGCCTGCCAGGGAACATAT
The DNA here is from genome assembly GCA_004026885.1 of Lyroderma lyra. Taxonomy (NCBI): domain Eukaryota; kingdom Metazoa; phylum Chordata; class Mammalia; order Chiroptera; family Megadermatidae; genus Lyroderma; species Lyroderma lyra. Next base: position 114,004 of record PVJL010003534.1, read on the forward strand.
AAAGACACTGTCAGTATCTGTAATTGCTCTTACACCATGAGGAGAGTGAAGAGAGATAGGAGGAAAGAACCTTTATGGGCCCAGAAGGCACAGGAGCATTGGAGACTTGGGCCGTTCTCAAAAGTAGACAGAACAAAGGAAGGTGGGAGGTCACAAAATGGTGATCTCCAGGCCACACTGGTTCTGGATGTGTTTGTCCTGCACAGGAGTTTTTTAAAAATTTAAATGGATTGCTATATTTAAAATACAAATTGCGCACTTCTCTGGAGGAGTTGGAAAGTATGGAAACCCTGGGGAGCCCACTTTCTCTTATGACTGGCTGGCACCTAAGAGAAAAGAAGGCCTTCTACCAAAAATTTTCAGATAGAAACCCATCAAGAGTATTATTTTAAGAGACTCAAAGCAGGGCCTGAAGTAGAAGTTTTCTGCTTTCAGATCCCTGCCATTCAGGGGTCAGATTAAAAATGTGTAACAACTGGTAAACCCTGGGCACTGACCAGCTGGAGCTGGAGAGAGTTTCAGAGGCCGCCCGTGCCAGGTGTCTGTTAGTGGTTGAAAAATGGAGCCATCATGAAGAGAGGGGCCAGGGTGACACTTGAAGGCTTGGGGCAGTGACTGTTTACCAATAGGTATGGCCATACCAGTGCTGCTCTTCACTTTGGGTCACCCGCTACAGGCCCCCTTAACCCAGTGCAAGTAGAACAGTACCTCTGAGGAGTCTCACAGTTAGAACATGTGGCTTTCTTTCCACTTTTACATTTGGGCTGTGATCCTGAAACCCAGGATTTGTTCTTATAAATCACATAGGGTTGATTTAGGATATTTTCAACATCTCTGTTCCTGACATTTAAAATATCACTGCCATGGTGAATTTTCTTGTCGATACAGTGCAATAACTGGCTTTGGGGGCGGGGGTTATTTTTTTAATAAATAGGCAGAACCTTAGAGAAGACAAGTGGAAGATGGCGGAGATGCATTTTGGAGCACCCCCCTGGGACTCAGCACACACCTGCTTACCTAATGCATCACTGTGAAAAAAGCCACATGCATCATCAGTAACTTTGCTTGCGTTGGAAAAGGTGTTTTTGGAAGACATGGGTATAATGGGATTGCATGATTGCTTTAAACCAAATCAGAACTGTGGTGGGTTTTTCCTCATTTTCAGAATTGCCTGCAGTTGCCTCACTCACCTGGAGGTATTGTAACCTGTTTCAGGTGTACTTCCTTAATGACTGAAAGATAAACGATGAGCACAGTCAGAGGCAAAATGTTGAATCTGCCCTAGGTTGTAGTTGATGCCAGTATTGCTCAGACCTGCTTCTCTGTAAGCTGCCTGGATTGTATCCTTAAAATTAGTCTTCTAAACTATTAGAATCTTTTGATCAGAATGAAAAAAATGCTAATTGACAAAGGGATGAAGATTTTTACTGTAAAATCGCAAATGTCACTATTTCAGTGCTGCATAATAACACTTATAGAAAAAGTTGGATGTCCTAGCCTCCTTTTGGTAATGTAAATTTTTACCCCCATAAATCCTCCAAGCTCCTACAGATATTTCCAGAAATCACTGTTGCAACAATGTGTGATTAGAACAAAGTTACAGGGATGAAAATAGTTGCTATTTTGGAAAATAGATGCTTCTTTATCTCTTACAAGGGATAAGTGTCAACTAAATCCATAAGATTGCTTAAAAGATATATTTTAAGAGGTGAACTAATTAGATAGTAAATTTATAGAAAAATTATCTAACCCATATCTGAAGGCATTGTTTGCTCTCGCAATTTATGCGTAAGTGCACATATATTTTTAAATGCAGTTCCCCTAATAGCTGCTTATTCTATTTTGTGAAGGGATTATATTTTTTTGAGAAAGGAAGATCTTGGTTAGATATATTTTGTGAACCCTTGATGAGGCATATTAAAAGATAGTAATATTGCTATATATTGAATTTTTTTTCTGTGTTATTTTTTCACGGGTTCTCTAACTTTGCTAGCTGATATTTCTGGCTCAGTCCCAGATTTCTCAGAATAATGTAGATACATGTTCTCATTCCATATATGAGCCCAGTAAGTTTTCAGAGCAGTATAGAGCTTTTAGTTGCCAAACATGAGAACAGTTTTCAAAAGGATAAACTATCAGAGGGCTGCCTAAAATACTTTGCTATTCTCAGCATCCCAATGCTGGACCTGCCGTTTGGATTGTGAACAGGAAGTTCCTAAGAAATTGAAAGAACAGAAGAATTAAAGCCCTGTCACATGGGTTCTCTCACCCTCCAACTTGCTAAATGTGGACTGTTCTAAAGAACTGCTTGAATGCTAAAACTGAAATCCCAGCCTGAGATTTACAGCACGGGACTACAAGCAGAAGAAAAGCCACAGATGTCTGCTTGACTCGAACACACACACGATCCACAATTTTCTCTCCAAGGAAAGCTGTTGTGCAATCACGGGTATTGCTGCTTAGTTGACATTAAATAATATCCAGGTCAAATTGCATTTAATGAATCCCAGGGACTATCCAGGAATTTTTTTAAAGTGGATATTGTGTTTGAGTGTTTGAGTATTTGAGTCTTCTGATAAGACTTAGAATTTCTTTTTAAGATGCAGCAATTAAAATTTTTTTAATATTACAGTGATCTAACTTATATTTAGTCTACTCTTGCCAGTGAGCCCCAAGAGCCAACTTGGTAAGATTGAGGCTTTGCCAGTTAAATTCTGAGGTTGTAGGATCAAGACCCTACTTGATAGACAAAGAAAGCTACTCAGATTCGTCTTAAAAGTTTTGAATTACTGTGGTTATAGTAGGCCCAGTATGATTCTCCTAAACAGACTAAATAGTAGTGCTAACTTACTACCACAGTTACATATCATCTATTCCCAACGTCCCCCCATTTTTTTTTGTCAGCGAAGAAATTGAAGAGACCAGCCCCTCCTGGTGCTGCACTTGCTCTGAGTGACCTAGAAGCACAGATTATGTGGCGTTAACGCAGAGCCCAGGCTCTGCAGAGTGCTGAGGGATTGCCCTCTGGGACCACACGATGACCAGAGAATATTTTGTCCTTGCTTATCCTGTTTTACCAGCTGAATTCCACACGTGTATGATTTTCTTGTTCCCTTCTTTAACTAGCTGCCTTTAGACTGAGATAATCACAATCTGAAAAGCCTAGGGAAGTGAATGGGAATTGCAGGCATAGATGTATTATCAAGGGCATTTCAAGTTTTTATTTCCTGTTGTGGAAAAGGAAATGTGCTGCTGAAAATCCAAGTATGCCATCTTAGAATTAGATAAAATACAGCGTGCCATCCGACTAGGTACATGCAGACCAGAAGGAAATTTAGTTGGAGAAATACTTGTTTTTCCAAATTCTAGTGTTCTATTAAAATCAAAGAGGAGAAAAGGAAGTGTTTTTTTTCCCCTCAAACTTTAATATATTTTAGATCTGTTTCTTTTTTATAGATTATTCAATACCCCCACATAGATGTTTTTATATTACATGAATTTAATAATGAACTAAACTTACTTTTGTCCTTTGTTATTGAAAGGTACCAAAGCCTCTTTCTGGTTTTTTTGTTGTTGTTGTTTAATTTGATTTCGCTATATAGGGTTTTGCTTTTTCTAGAAATGCTTTTCATTTAACAGCTTTTCTTCCGTGTCAGGGCCCACTTTGGTTTGCATAATTATTGTTTTTAAATTTCCATTTGTATGCATTTGTCTCTAAAAGCATTGGTGAAATCTCAGATTTTATATTAACATTAAAGAGGAATAAATTCCAGAAAACACATTCTGAATTGAAGTGTTTGTTCCCTACCATTTTTTACACCTTTTCTGATTTTAGTTCTGTATTTAGTTGAAACCTTCCTGTTTTGTCAGGGTACGTTTCTGTTCCCATCTGTGAACCCTGTACCTGCATATTAGTTATAAAAATGCAGACATATCATTTAGCCATTCGAGGAGATACACATAGTGTGTGTGTGTGTGTGTGTGTGTGTGTGTGTGTGTGTGTTGGGAGGTGACCACAGACTCATCTCAGACAGTACCCAGGACCATGAATAGTGTTAAATCACTGGCCACTTGGTTGGGTCAGATAGATGACTCTGGTTTCCTGAGTACACTGAAGCTGTGAGCTGGTGGATTAGTTCCCCTAACTGGGGGCAGAAAACAAATAACAGTGTAGCTGCACCCCTTAAGAGTGAGGCCTCTTTGTTGCAGCCATCTCTGAAAGCGGAAGAAAACATTTCTGAAGGCAGTGTCTAAGGTTGATCTCATTACTGAATTATTTCAAACCTTCAACACCAAGACAGAGGGAGGTGAAGGAAGGGATAAATGAGGATAGGCTGGCTGTAAGTTTGCAGAATGCTAAATTGTGAAGCTAAATAAGCCAAGTAATCAACTGCCCACTTGTAAAGCAGATTTTCAGTTTTCCTAAGTCTTCTAGAAACGCAGGTCAGGTTAGTTTAATCATCCTTTCAGACTGCAGCTGTTGAGCTCTTACAGGTACTGTCTGAGCAGGACAATAGTCTCCATCCTCTAGGATAAGAGAAACAGAAGCAAAATCAGCAGTTACAGCCAAGTGGTGAATGATAGAGGTCAGGTAAGTGCATAGCACTCCAGGAGCTGGGCACTATCTATAACATGATATGTATTCTTTTTCTATGTTTGTTACAACTATTCCAATATAAAATTATTTCATACATGCCAGGACTAGAAACACACACACACATACACACACTAACATATAAAGAGTAACAAACCCCAGTGTACAGGCTGCCACCAGCTTGTACCTTTCCTTTGAGGAAGTATCCTCTTCTCTGACCCTGTCCCATCTCTGTTTGGCAGTGGGAGCCACTCTCCTGAACTCTGTTGATCATAGCCTTTCTGTCCTATATCATTTTACCTCTTTGTATGTATCCTTAAATTATAATCAGTGGAATTAAACTGTATTCTGTCACTTCCTGTTTACTGCATTTGGGCATTATCATTTTGAAACAAGTATCCTAGTTTATTTTCACTGCTAAGTTTTATTTCATTGTATGACTGACTGTATCACAATTGTGGCCTTTTGTTGCTGGCTGTCAAACTGCATCTCTCTTTGAAACAGAAAAAGCAAATGTTGCTTTGAACATTGTTTTATGTGATTTCTGGTGCACATACACAAAAGTGGATGGATGTATACCTTGAATGGAATTGCTATGTCAAATAATAAGGCACATCATCAACTTTGATCGAAAAGGCCAAATTGTTTTCCAGAGTAATGGCACCAACTTATACTCCCACCTATATTCTGGAATTTGCAGTACTCTAGATTCTCTCCATCGCTTGGGATCATCAGACTCAAATTTTTGCCAAGCTGAGTATAAATGGCATATCACAGTGTGGTTTCATTTTGCATATGTTGGATTACTAATAAGTTGAACATTTTTTATTGTGGGAACTCTCATTTCTACTTGGAAATGCCCCTTCATATCTTTTATCTTCTACTGTTGTATTTTTAATTATTAATCTTTAAAAGTTCTTTATACTTAAATCTTTTATCACTTAACACTTAATTTAACTATGAAAGATAAACCTTATTTAGAGTAGAAAAATCTTCTGAAGCTATTTTCAGAAATGTGAAGAGCATGTAAAACTTTACTCTGAAGAAAATAAAGTTAAATGCATGTGTTGTGTTTGTATTGTGTGCTAATTTTCAGCTTGTCAGCATATCAGGCCAAGAGAATATTACTTTGGAAACCTCTATGCTGTAGAAGGATTCCTTTGAAGCTATTGTAAGGCTCATCAATTGCAGTTATTTTGTAGGAAATTAAGGTCATGACTTGGTTTTCTGCTACAGAATTTCACCAGAAGGAAATCTTTATATAGACTGCATATTTATATTTGTACATTCCCTTAGTATGTTAACATATAATACGTTTACAACAATAGACCAAAATGATATACATTAAAGAACATAAAAAGTATTTTAAGTTATAGGAAATTGTATTGAACCTATACTCAGAATTAAATAATCCTTAAGCTGAATAAGAGAAATCAGCATCATGTGAATATAACCCAGTGTGTTGTGGCAGTAGTATGTTTTCCTGCATGTAAACTGATTCATAGGTATAAAAACAACCACAATGAAATCTTACCTTCCAGGGCTCCTGCTAACCAGAGGACAGCAATTTTTAACAGACTAAGGACCCTGACATTTGAAAGCATATTAGCAGAAAACTTGATACTGCTTATAATGAATGATACAAAGATTTAAACCTTTTTTTATAAAACAGCACTCCACACTCAAAATATGTATCATCTTTGGTTCTATAATAAAATTCACTGTAACCAAACTTTCCACTGAAAAAGCTTTAGTGCGAATACCTGTCACTAATGTTATGGAAGTGAAAGCTCTACAGTAGAGAACAGGGCTGTCCTGTAGGCTTCCAACAAGCCGCACAACTATTGAGCACATAAAATGTACTGAGTTGAATTTGTGATGAGCTGTGAGTGTAAAATATATTCCAGATTTGGAAGAGTTAGTATGGAAAAAAAAAAGTAAAATATCTCATTAGTAATTTTTATACTGATTATATCTTTAAATGATAACATTTGGGATATTTTGGGTTAAATTAAATATTAAAACTAATTTTAATTTTTAAAAAATGTGGCCACTAGAAAATTTTAAATTACATATAAATCTTACATTACAGTTCTATTGGAAAGTCCTGTTCTGTACCAGCCTCTTTACCTGAATTTACAATAGAGACATAAATACCTTTAAGCGATTTGGGGTTTTTTTGCAAAATATCTCATTCCTTCATTTGTAATATGAAAGGAAATGTGAACCTCTTCTGGCATATAATTTTCTAACACTGCTGCTAAGGTAAGTGCTTTTCTCATTTTGCTTTTTTGTCCTGTAGTCTAGATGGAAGCATCTTTGCAGTTGGGGGCAGCAGGGAGGGGTCTTTTTTTTTCCTGGAAAAAAGAGTAATGTATGTGCGTTTTAATATGGAACATCTCTCTTGTGCCCAGTCTCTTGTTCCTTTATTGTCTTATAAAGTTGATGTCCCCTGTTGAATTGGCCCACATCTGTGAACTAAGCCATGTGGCATTTTTGGTTTTTCTTTTGTTAAAAGAGAAATTTTAATGAACCACACAGATACCGTCTATAATCTGCAGAATAGTGATGAATATTTATAGGATTTTGTCCTAGATTTCCTAAAATGTTAATCTTCTGTATCTAAAATTCACTTGAGCTCATAAGAATATATGGGTAATCTGCTTTTTAAAAGTTTCTAGTCTCATTGCCAAAGATGAAAACAGAACGTGAATATTAAGGGGAAAATATCTTCCTTTCCCTGCCTGGAGTTTTTAACCATTTTCTTTTTGCTACTTTCTTAGCAAAACAGTTTTGTTTTTTTTTCTTAAGGGAAAACCTGTGTTAGTTTTGCTATTAAAGTAATTGATGGTAACAGTTCTCATTAAGTGGAAGAATGTTTGGGGGGATTATTTTGTTTAGGTCACTGAAATAAGAGTGATTGCAACCCAAGAGATGCCAGCCATCTGTGTTTTCTGTAGCTGCACGTTTGGGGGCTCATTATTTGTCATTCTAATGAACTACCACTCCTACATAGGGTTTAGCCTTTGGGGATGGGTGGAACAACTTGTCTGAGATAAATTATAGACAAACATTTTTCATGCTAATTTGATGTAGTTTATTGATATGATTATCCCATCTGTTGAATTGGGATAATATTTTTCTTCCTCTCAATCCATTCTATGTCATGTACTAATAACACCACTAGGTTGAAATACAGACTAGCTCTGGGACAGCCCACGGCTAGGCTCGAAAATGACTCCAAAATCGATAGCTGGTGTGAAAACAACCAGCAATTTGGCATTATCCTAGATCAGCCTTAACCTTTTTTCTCTATCTTTAATAGAAACCACTCTTAATCTGCTCCTAGCCACATCCTAATCAACTAGTATGGGCTATAGCAGAAGTGATGGCAACAGCAATATGTTTACACCCCAGAATAGCAACCAGAAGGAATGACTCCAGCTGCAGCTTGCCTTGCTGTACCATTCTACATGCCTAATAAAGATTTATTATTACGTTGTATCCCAGTCATAAATGAGGAACTGAATACCAGTAGGATTCCCATCCTAGTCATAAGGTAACTGGGCAAACAGAATCGTAGCAGTTAACAAATTTAGCAGGAAAATTACAGCATTCTGATTTGTGGGTGGTTTCTTCAACAACTGCAGGAACCTCCTTCCCTATCTGACTCATTTAGGGACCAAGCTGCCTCTAAGTGAGACCATTCCAAAGTGACCCAGTGCTCCTGGGACAGCTTTTCCAAAACCCAAAAACGTAAACAGTTACATCTGCAGGGAGGATGGAATCGGATGGATATGCAGGCAAAACGACAAGTTGAGGATTGGGGAATTTGGATGGTCGTGCCTACCAAAAGAGACAGTCAGCTTCCTAAAATTGTGTCATTTTAGCAAAGAATGGATTTTAAGTGTTGGTGAAGATCTGTTTTCTCCAATGTTTTCATCATTACTGAAAACTTTTTATTAGTCATTCTCATTGCAAATGGTCCTTTATTGGGTAGTATTTTCAATATATGTCTTGTTTTATTTGCATTCTAATTTTTCCTGATTGGAACAGACTCGTCACAGACATGGGAGTCACCAATTAAGCTCTCCAGCCAACGCCAAGAGCTCTCTGCTAATGTCATTTTTTTCTTTGTACCTTGGTATGTCTTTTACCAGGTGAACGGAACATCTGAGAAAGGAAAGAATACGGCCTATTTTTATTTCGGTGAGGGCATAATCACCAATCACCAGTTAAGCCCAAGTATGATACAAAAACCAGATCCGTTATCTCTTACCTTGTACTCAGACCATTCTGCGGAGTTTGTTGATACCAACTATGGATACTTACATTTGTATGATACTGATGCAAGTTTGGTCTTTGTGAGCGTGCTCACTGTTTAGTATCTCAGAAACTGCGTGTGTGTGTGTGCGTGCGTGCGCGTGTGTGTGCGTGTGCGTGAGTGTGCGCATGCGTGTGTGCGTGCATGTGCGTGTGCGTGAGTGTGCGCATGCGTGTGTGCGTGCGCGTGTGCGCGTGCGTGTGTGCGCGCGTGTGTGTGTGTGTGTGTGTGTGTGTGTGTTAGACTCTTTGGTCTGGGCCAGCTTTGTATTAAAAGAGGCATTACTTGTATGTTCTCTTTTTACTTTAATACATTTGTTATAAAAGCTGACCCTACAGTCAAATGAAATACACAGTTTATTAATATGTATTCAAGTCTATTTGATAATTAAATACATAGCCATGTACTGAAAAGTCTATTTTTTTCTTATTGTATCACCAGTAACTTGGATTCCTTATGTCTTTTCGGTTGGCAATTACCAGTTGCTAAGTGTGAAATGTGTTGTATCAGCCTGTGACCAATCAGGAGAGAAACACCACACGGTGATTTAAACAGAGGAAATTAAATATAAAGAATTATCAAACTCTGATAAAAGAGTGACTATCAGATATCAGAAAACTATATTTTATCCTAGGACTGAGGGACAATACCCAAGGAAGGACAAACTTGGAAGGGAGGCTGGGTTTCACAGCTCCTTGGAGAAGTGACAGCTCACTGGGTGGTAGAGGTTCCATGGCGTCCCTTCGAGGGGTTGGTTTACCATCACTGCCAACAGGAAGCAACCCACCAAAGTGCAGACAGCAGCCCAACAAGCTGCGGCCTGGTGTGCTTGCTTGCAAAGGGAGTCGAGGTGCCAGTGCAGACAGGAGACCTAGGACATGCGGCGTCCATGTCAAGGGAGCTGTGGGGAGGTTATCACCAGGCCAGACCAGCTCTGCATGGTCTCTGTGGGACCATGTGTTCTGGGACCCCCCAATTGAGGCATACCATCAGGCCCACAGTGCAGCAAGCCCACAGAGGGGCCCCTTCCTGCAGTGTTCCTCCAGCACCCTCTACTGAGAAAGCTTAACGACATGCTTGGTGTGAAAGAGATGCTTACAGGAATTCTGACCGTGATTATAGAGCATGTGTTAGAGGGTGAATTTGGAGCTAAAACATGACAAATTCATAGCTGACATTTATCATAAAAGGATTCTCTTAGTGACTTCTCATTTGCAATCAGCCATGCTCATTAAGAGCAAAAGCATTATCAGTGTTTAGTGAAGTATAGGTAATTTAAGTGAAAATGTGCATTACCAACAGTACTGACACCTTGCTGTCAAGTATCCAAAACTTCATTATGAGAGCTAACAACTCAGTTGTTAACTGAGCTGGTGTGTGTCTTGACACAAATGTAAATATCACAGGAAGATGCAAAGCTCATTCCAGCCACCTTTACTTTGTGGTTCTCAGTTTTATAAAGCTGTTGAAATTTTATTTAAAGGAAAAAGCGTGATGCTAAAGTATGTATTTAAAACTTCTGGAAATGACTCCATGTAACCCGTTATTCAGAGGCTATGCACCAAACTATTTTTAGAGCATTGGTCTTAGCCTGGCACTAGAATGTCTCTTTAATTCCAAAACAATAAATATCAAGACCTCATTACTTTTATAAAGACCTTAGCTATTGGCTCTTTTCTCTTTTTATTTTTAATTTACTCTTGTGACAAACAGAAAATAAAAAAAAAAAAATTCTCATAAAGTCTGACCTATTCGCTCACCCTAAAAAGATCTTACCTCTAACGGAAGACTAGGCAGAAGGTTATTAGGAAATGGTAGGTGCCAGATGCAATTAAATCCAATCATTCTCTGCATTCCCAGACTCAGTCCGTGGCAGCTAGTGATTAAACAGGCGGGTAAATGGGGAGATAGATGATTCTGCCAGGTAACCTTCCTTTATTAACTTTTGCATGAACCTAAAGTGAAAGAAAATTTAATTTTACTGAGGAAGGATTGGCTTCAAAAGATGGCTAGCCCAGGACATGACATTCTGTACCAATGCCATTCGGCTTGCTGCAGGATCACTGCATTTGCCCATTTTCTGTTTTGATTTCCTCATCAGTATTTGAGAGTTTTGTTTGCCATCAAGACATGTTTGCTAAATCAAGAGTAACAGATATTCAGAGCACCAGCATCATTGTGGGTTCCGTCGGGACTATAAAAGTAACTAACTTCCTTTGTGGCTCTGTCATGAAAGCAAATAGTGTTGATGTCATGGTGCCACCAAGCCCACATGTAGAAGAGATTTCTGTGGTGGTGAGGACCTGCACCAGAGAGATTCTTCACCCCTTTAATTCCATGGTATGGATTTTACAAGTGTCTATAAATCAGTGGTAACATTGGTGTTAGTTATGGGAATTAATTACCCTTACTCCACAAACCCAGACTTTGTCACCTATTAATAGGTGTGCCAGGGAGTTTTCAAACTACTTACTGTTTACAAAATTATTAATTCACTTAACATCGTAACTTCTCCAAGAGCCCAGTGGAAGGATTATTGCTGGCTTATAATGAAAGTAGACAAAAATCTGATACTTTCATTATGTGACTACCCACTTTTTCAATTTGATTGATACTTCTTTATACACATAGCTTTAAAAACAAAAGAACAAAAACTCTTAATTAGCACAGCCAGTTTAGTCACTGATATAACCATGAAGTTGTTTCTCTATTCAAGGAAAAGTCCTGGCTTTCCTGAGCTCCTTGTTAATTTTAGCTCCAAAGTCAGAAATCAATACGAATTGCTTTTTGAAGCCTGACAGAATTCTGCCAGTTTAGCAGTAACTAGATAGAGCCCTTAATACAAGCTAACTGCTGTTCAGTATTTTTCTTGGGTAGAGCAGGTGGGTGGATGATAAAAACAGCATGTTCTCTTGTCTTACAATAACCTTGATTGTAGTCAAAGTTCTTTGTCTAACAATAGCTTTGGTTATATTTAAAGCTGTCAGAAAATGGCTATAAATATTAAATGTGAGGTTTAGAAAGTTCTCATTTTTATTAATATAGTGTGTGTGTATTTGTGTGTGTGTGTATACATACATAAGCATATATCTTGATGTAGTCTTACCTCAATTTTTTAGTTCTACTAAACCTTAATTTAAAAACAGAGAGGGAGAGAGGCAAGGAGTATCTTTAAACAGAATATTCTTTCCAGTTATTCCATTTAAGTCTTGCCCTGACCTATGAAATGTGACCTATAGCAGCCATCAGAAGTAAAATTGAATAATTACAAAATTGGTTAACAAGAAGAATCACAGGGAGAAAGTGACAAGTAAAATTGCAGAAGTGGTAGCAATGCCAAGGCATAAATAAGGATACATAAACATGAAGGCAATTCTAGTATACATAGAAAAAGTAGAACAACCAAACTGATGTGTTTTTTTTAAGTTTGTCATGTGTTTTGAAGTCAAGTCTTCTGAATTTGGCATTATAGAGAAGAACTTCATAAAATCAAAAAGCAGCAGTACTAGAGGGCAGGGTTTCAATCTTTCTGACTCCTAAATTCTCCCACTTGGCATTGTTATTTCAGATTCAAAATACCATATAATTACATTTATAAGTTATAAAATTTCAGAATGGAGAAGATACAAGTGATAGTGACTAGTGAACTTCAGAATATTTTCAGAACTCTAAATGATCCACTCCTCAAAGTTAGCTGCTTTCCAGTTGCTTTGAAAACCAGATCAACTCATAGTAGTTCTCCAAAAATATATGCAGATCTAGAGGAAGGGGAATCACAGTGTTGCACAAAGAAAACCACGTGTCTGTCTGTCTATGGAACTGTATGCATCTTTAATGTATATTCATTCAGACAGTCCAACAAAATCCAGGGATGTGCCAGTGCTTATATGGAAAATAAAAGAATAAAATTTAAAAGTAGTTAAGTGCACAAAGGCTGTCCGGAAAGTACCCAGTCATGTAACCATTCTTGTTTTATTGACAATGGCTGGATTTTTCCCGGACAGCCCTTGTATTATTTTCTCTCATAGTTTCGATTGCACAGAAAACTAGAACTAGAACGAAATGGAGGAAAATGGCTGTGTTCTGAGATTGTTTATGTATATGAAAAATGTATATCGTGTATATATAACATAGATGAAAATATGTATTTTTTTTTTCCTGGATAATCTTGAAAAAAATACTAAATGATTAGCAGGTATGCAGTGTCAAGTGCTCTTTGATAACAGGACTTGGGTGGTGGCGACACCTAGAGGCATGACAACTTAGTACAAGTTATAGAGTGGACTTCCTGTTTGTTGCGTTTTAACCGTCAGCATGTAATTTAAAAGACCTGTAGAGGGGGTAAGGAAAAACCTGTGAAATGAACTGTTAAAAGGAATTTTGTCTTAAAAAAAAGTATTTTTCAGTATATATTTGCACACGTAAATTTCAAATGAAGGCCTGAGGAAGGGGAAACTTAGCAGTATCTCGGAAAGTTTCCTAAATGGGTCAGGAAATACGGGTTCTGAAAAGAGGTAGGCGTGCAAGTCTTCTAGGGTGCTGAGGCAGAGAGAGTGGGGAGACCTGGTGGAGGGCAGGAGCTGATCCCAAGAGCAGTTATGCTTGAATTTATCTTATTGCAGTACTCATTCTTAAGGAGTTCTAGAGAATTTGAAAGTAAACTACAGACCAAATAAGATTTCCCACAGAGACTTGCTCCAGTAGGTGATAGAAAATACTTAATTAAACATAACTTTACATTTTGGTGGAGTAATACAGTAGGTAGCCCCTCCCAGCCCCGACGCAGCTGGGCCAGCAGAACACGGGGCAAAATACCTATGGTTGTAAAAGGCACCTTGGTCAGGTCCTAGAGCACCACCTGTAGCTTCCCTTGCAGTTGAAGGAGAAAGAGGAGATGGAAGGGATACGAGGACAGAGAAAATGAGCCCAGAGACATTTTTCTATTCATGCATTCTGTAAAATAACATTAGCTGAGCATTGTATTCATTTCCTATTGATGCTGTAACGAATTATCCAAACTCAGTGGCTTAAAACAACACAAATATATTTAAGAGATCAGGAGGTCAGGAATCCAAAATCTGTCTTGGGTTAAAATCAAGTTGTTGGCAAGGATGCATTCCTTTCTGTTGGCTCTAGGAGAAAATCCATTTTCTTGCCTTTTCCAGCTTGGAGACTAGAGGCTGCCTGCATGCCTTAGCCAAAGGCTGTGTCACTCAATCCCTGCTTTCACCTCACGTCTCCTCTGGCTCAGACACTTCTTCCTTCCTCTTAACAGGATCCTTGTGATTACATTGGACCCACCCAGATAATAATCTAGAATAAACTCTCCACTTCAGGATAATTAGTTCTTTCTGCAAGGTCCATTTTGCCGTTGTAAACCTACACACTCACCGGTTGGGGAAGTTAGGACCCAGACACCTTTAGGAGGAGGAGGGTATTATTCTGCCGACCAGAAGCACCTTATAAGTCAACACTGTGACAGCCAGGCACAAGAGATACAATGCTTCTGCCTCTGAAGGGGTGGGGATAGGGATCATACACATAAATCAGATTTTTCAGCAGTACAAATGGTGGTAATCGTAGATGACTCAATAAAAAGCTAGCTCAGTTCAGACTTTCTACTCCAGGTAACATAGGACCTCATTCTGAATGATCAGGAAGAGTTAACTACGAGGTGAGGAAAGGAGTTTTAAGCAGAGAAAATAGCATATGCAAAAGCACGGAAATATCTGAAATAGCACAGCAGTTTTCACGATTAATAAGATAGTGAGTTGTGTTGCTAGAAGTGATGGGAGATGAGCCTGAACCTGAGGGCTCAAATACGTTATGAGAGATAATTCTTCCTACATTAATATCTGCTGTGGCCTCAAAAAAAGAGGAGATCGATCTCTCTTTGATTCTCAGTGTTTGCCAGTGTTCGTGGGGCAGCAAATCATGTTCAAGCCTGGTCAAACAGCCAGTGTGTTTTAATCTACCTTTTTATTAGCCACTTCCAATGATAAAAGAAAATGAACTATAAAGCTAAAATGAAGATAAGCAACTGATAATCCAATGAAAATATTAAAAGACAATATCTAGAGAAAGATATATATATTTTTCATAAAGCTCTTAATATAATTCTGTTCTCTCACCACTGGTCTCATGAAAATTTTAGTTAGATTTTCATTAAGAAAAAAAGATTACCATAGTAAAGACTCAAAGGTGAATTGTTGAGAAATGTGAAACAAATGTGATATTATTGAATCATTTCATACTAAAGAGCTTGTAATACGCATATTGCCCTGCTATTATGGAAATTTTATTTGATTTTTATCTTTTGAGTGTGGACTAATCTCCAGCTGGTGCTTATTTTACTGACTGACAAAAGATAGGAGAATTGTGGCTAGAAAACCATAAGGTTTGGAGTGTCTAAAGTATTACAGAAGTCTTCCCAGCAATGTCAGGAATTACAGCTATAATGTTAAGCAGGGACCAGATTGTAAGGGTTCCCTGCTTAACATTTGGAAATGAACCTGGAGCTCTTGCTACTCCAAATGTGGTCCAAGGAGCGATAGCAGCATGTGGTGCCAGTTATACCCCCAGGTAAGTCAAAATCATGTTTAATAAGCTACCAGGTGATTTGGAGTCAGACTGAAGTTTGAGAAGCACTGCTATAGGTATTAGAAGGCTTTGAACAAAATGGAATATACAAATGATGTCTTATAAAATTGTATACTTCAAACTTATACAATGCTATTATGTAAGTTATAACCAATGTTATCCCCAATAAATTTAATAAAATAAATTAAAAAAGAGAAGGCATTGAAGGATTTAAAGCAAGAGTATGAAAGAATCATATTTGCATTTTCAGAAAATCAGAGTTGGAGGTGAGAGAAGTGGGTGTAGGGAAAGGTGATGTGGGAAACAATAGAGTTGGGAGACCAATTAGTAAGTTAAGGGTTTGATCTAGCGTTATGGCCATGGAGATGTCTTATAGCTAATAGGGTGAAAATAAAGGGTGAAAGCCATTTTCTGGCTTTGTTGACTGATGTAATTAACAAAAATGGGAGATAACGAGGCTGCTTTGCGTGCACTGTGAGTTTGAGGTGCAGGCGAAACACTAAAGTTGTTCAAGTCACCACTGAACAGCACAATAACTGTTATGAGATGGTTCAGGAAGTCCTGGAGCACATGCAATGAAGGACCACCCTCAAAAGTAGGGAAACCAGTAGAAGGTGTTATATAGAAAACTGAGACAGAGAAGAGTCTCAAAGAAAGAACAGATCAAACACAGAAACACATCCTTTCAATTTGGGTGAGCTCCTTAATTATTTGCATGACCCCCCCCAAAAAAGAAATGTAGGAAAGAATTGCAAAAAATTGGGCTATAATGAAAAGAAATAGAACAGGACCAGTAAATGTATGTACAAAGTTACTAAAAAAATCTAAGTTGGGGCAAGCAGATAAGTAGTTGCAGGTGTAATTTTAAAAACTCATGGAAGGAGGCAAGCACTTGAGAAAAGAGAATGCTTTAGTAGAAATCTTATAAAAGCCAACTTGAAGCATGGCAGCTCAGAAATAAGAAGAAAAAAATGAGAAAATGAAGATCAGAGGTAGTAGAGGCTCTGTGAAGATATTTACAGAAGGAAAACAAGAGAAGAAATTTAGAAATAAGTGATGAAGACAGGGGTTAACTCTCTTTTTTAAACTGTAGTCATTGAGTGTCTTCAATTTTGTGCTTTATTAAGAGCAGGTATATGGAGTTAATCCTGCCTATTGTCTCACATGACTAATTGCTTCTCAGTTGGCTGTTCATGCTACGCAATGTGTTGGAAGCTCTCCAAGCACTAGGCCTCTTATCATCTCTCCATATTTCACCCCTAGGTGAATTCTTTAGTACATAAGAAACTCAGTGGGCTTCATCAAGTTCTTGTACTTTCTTAATGCTTCATAGTCCATGAGCTAGAGAGAATTTTTTTTTTAATCACAGTAATTTATTTTTAGTGACTTCAAACCTGCCTGCTTCCAGGGATATGTTCTACTCAGGAAGCAAAGCCCCCAGGGAGATTTCTGTGCAGGTGAACAGCAAGACCGCACAGACACTTGGGTGACTGGCTGTGTCTAATTTTGCCATCTCCTAATTTTACAATTACTCACTGAAGCTTGATTTGAAGCTATTCTTTTGTTCCCGTAATTTTTGTGTCCTTTTTTAAAAAAGTAATTAAAACTAAAAATGAGAGACTAATTGCTATACTTGTTAAGTGTCTTTATTTTTACTCAATCGTTATTACATACAATAATTTCCTCCTCTAAACAAAAC
>PVJL010003534.1:131320-155012 GCA_004026885.1 Lyroderma lyra
TTTTTTTTTTTTTTTTTTTTTTTTTTTTTTTTTTTTTTTTTTTTTTTTTTTTTTTTTTGCTTTTTTTGGTATGTGGTTAGCTCCCTGACTGGGAATCGAACCCAGGTCGCAGCGCTGACAGCGCCAGCGCCAAAGCCTTAAGCCACTACATCATCAGGGAACTCCCTGTATGTCTCCTTTCCATTTGCATAGTGTATGTAATTGAATTCAACCAGTACTAAATCAATTTTCCATTGTCTTTCCTAAAACCTGCCTCATTCACTGTACCAGTGCTCCTCATTGGCTAATCTGGTGTCCATTATCAATTTACATAGCTGGCACTTGTAGCCAACTTATAGCCCAAGGATAACTTTAGATGTGAAGCAAATGGAACCAACCTGCTTTGTTAAATTCAAGCAATGGTAATAGAATACAGATTTGAGAACTGAAATGAACACATTAGGCATGGCTGCATCTCAGGACTCCAGCCATGTTGTCGTGGCACTTTCTTTCTAATTCTGCTTGAGTCTTATCTAGCCTCATTCCACAGAGAGGGTCTTGAATGCTGAAGGAAAAACACCTCCAGGCTCTCATGGATCCTATGTCACATATCAGGAAACTTTGGCCAGTTTGGGTCACATGCCCACCCTAAAAGACAGCCTACTAGAACCACATAGAGTACAGAGGGATGGTTCCCCCCAAATAGTTGGGAGCTATTGTCAGATGATAGAGTGATCCTGATCAGATGAAAATAACAGATGTCTACAATATCCCAAATAATGAGTGAAATTAGCCACTTGAAGATGTTCTGAAAATGATCAAGAAGCCACACAAATCAGAAAGCAGTAAGACCTTGTGAAAAGCAGAACTTGATTTAAGGCAGAGGCAGAGACATGACAGTGTAAAAGATCATAACGTAACTTATCTGATATAATACCAGAAATAATGTTAAAAGAAGGAGAGAAGTCCTACAGAGAAAGGGAGACAAAGAACAGAAATCTGTCACTGAGCCCCAGAAGGGAACCTGACAGGAAGATTCAAGTATCATTTAGCAAACACATTGAGCACCTACTATACTCTAAACCAGTGGCTTTCCAACTTTTTGACCACGAGCCACATTGAGAAATATATCACATATCATGAGGCAGACATACCAAAACTCATCATAGAATTATAATAAAACTGTATTATTTACTCATTCAGTGTACAGTGCTCCCTGGTATTTTTCATTCAGTCTATTTAATTCCTAAAATTCCTATGTACGTTTGCAAGGGATTTCATAACAAAGTATCACAGACCGCATAGCTAGAACAACAGAAATTCTTTCACAGGCTAAAATAAATTTTCTAAAGGCTAAAATTCTGAGATCAAGGTATCAGTAAGGTTCATTTCTTCAGAGACCTCTCTCCTTGACTTGCAGGTGGCCATCTTCTCCCTCTATCTTCATGGGATTTTTTTCTCTGTGCAGGTCTGTGTCAAAATTTCCTCTTCTTATAAGGACACTAACCATTTTGGATTGGAAATTGCCCTAATGGTCCCGTTTTAACATAATTACCTCTTTAAGGGCCCTATCTCCAAATAAGCCATATTCTGAGGTACTGGGGAGTAGGACTTCAACATACGGATTTTGGAGGGCACAGTTCAGCCCATAACATCCTAATTTCTACCCAGTAACTTAATTTCACAGCCCACTATTGGGTTGTGACATGCAGTTTGTACACACTATTCTGGGCAAAACAGAGAATACCTTTTAAAAGATAATTCATTATCTAGAGCAGTGTTCAGTATACTTTTTCATTGCATCAAGCTTGAAGAGAGAACAATTAATAAGTAACTAACAGAGATGAACTTTACTTATAATTGTTGAACTTTAGGGCTTCTCATTTGCACAGTCTCTTTTCAAGGCTATGGGAGAAACCTCAGCAATGTGCTCACGTGTTCGTATACTCGTGTAAAAGTAACCATAAGACTGACTAAGATTGATGTCCCTTTCCTTTCTCATATACTCTCTGCCACCCATTCTCTTATATCAAGTATGTTGGAGGAGCAGTGGGCCAACATTCAGCTAGAGGAAAGCTGGATTGAAGATGCACTTTGGGAAATACCTGTGTGGATCGCAGCCACATCTTTGTACAAGGAAGTTATTGCTAACAGGCTTGGTGAATATTCCCATTTCCCACTGTGCTGATTCACAGCATCTTGGCCCAATGATGCAGGGCCCAAGGTGGAATCAGGTGATAAAAATGTCGTACTACAACTGCCATTAAAGCACATAGGCATAAGAGAAAAAAATAAGATTTATAATGTACAGAGCCATTATAAATCTTATTTTCCACTAGTCTGGAAAATTCTTCCAATCATCAGTATGTAAAGTTGTACACAGATGATTCAATTCTCACTGATGCCTCATCAAAAAGGAAATTCTTCCTGGTGAAGGACGTAGGCAGTAAGTGGCACGTATAAAAGCACCACAGACTTTTGTTTCATTTTTTAATGGAAATTTGCAAAATAAAATTTAATTGGATTTCTATATTTGGAAGTACAAACGTATAGCAGATTAGTGAGTATATCTGCACATGAATCACATGTTTTATGCATCGCAATGTCTTAGGTTGGTTGGTTCTCAGCAATTTTGATACTTGCTGACCTGATACAATAGCCTGGTGGTTCCAGACAAAATGACCCACAAAATTGAATGTTATCAGTTCCAATAACACTTAAGGTTAGTCACTGCATAAAACATTTGAAGTGCTTTGAAATCTTACAACACATATATGGAAGAAATTTGTCAGAAATTTTCTAAAAATATGCAAGTCTCATTGACAATAATGAGTCTTGAAGTTAGAAAAAACTTTTCTAAACTATCAAAACATTTTTAAAGTTCAATCAACTATGCTAGAGGAAAGAATGAATTATTTCTATTCTTTCTATAGAAAGTCAGATTAAAAATAACTTTCATATCAAAAGGTGATCAAAGGACATACAACCAAAAATGTCAGAAAAGGTATTATAGAGATGTTAAATATTTAATTACAAAAAACATGCTGTATTTTGAAAGTGGGGAATGTTTCTATTGTCAATTTTTAAAAATTTTGTGTGCCATCTTTCCTCATTCTTACAAATATTTATTTTCATACCTAATTTTGTATTGTTTATTTTGTGTAAGTTCCAAGCTCCATAAAATTTGAATTCACCCCTGAACACTAGAAGAAAATCTTGATCAGTTCAGCTGAATAAGAATAGCCTGTTTCCCCAGAAGAATAAGGCTTATGTGTGGCATACTCGTGTAACTGTGATTCTGATATTCAAAGATATCTGATACCAAGGGCTTTCTAGACCATCAGTCATATTTTTCCCATAGAAGACGAGGCTCCTAGGCTGTGTGGCAAGTATGTATCTTGGAATGGTCTGCCTACTGGAAAGCATCCTTTTGTTACTAGTCAAGGGATTGTCCTCGTTTCTGATAGGGAGCCTCCTTAAGACAGGTCCACAGTCAGCCATCTCATTGGCTACACCTGCTGGCCAGAAGGCGACACACCCTGCACGTGGGCTCTGTCTGCCAATTGTGCCACATGTTCTGGTTTCTACCTCTGGACTCACTTGTGTTCAAAACACTTATTACTTAAAAGGCAAGATGATGCTTTTTTCCTCTTTGTTCTTCTAGCCATAAAGCAAATGTTAAATTGTCTATTTAAGTTAAATTCCATCTATGATTATATCTTTACCCTATAAACAGTGAATTTTGCTGTATTTACTTTCATTTTCCTGATTTTCTGACTTAAATATTTCTTTCAGAGCAATTCAGTTTTAAGCAGAGGAAAGACATTTAATAATTAAGAATAATCATTACCCAAAATAAGTTCTCCTTTTCATTTGAATGTATATTTCCTTGATAGTATCTCAACTTGAAATAGGTTGATTAATAAAAAATATTTTATGCATTGTCCTCTAATTAGGGTTCAGGAAGTAGTGTTTTAGCAGATGAGTAAACATATTCCTTTTTTTTGACATTGCACTTCTGTTGATTTATGGGGTTGGAGAAAGTACTAGAATAACAATTCACCACTTAATTAGTATTCACTGTAGGGACTGACCTGAACTTCATGATTTTAAAAACAACTTTTTTTAAAGAAACTAGAGATTTAAATGTACTTTTCATCTGAAAAGTACACAATAAATACTTTTTCAGGGTAGCAATTTGTCTTTTCATTTAAAGTTCTTTTTCTTTACTTAGGGAAGAGTTTATGAATTTTTATAATCTAATTCTATTTGCCTAAAGACCATAGATACAAAGAATAAGTTGATGGTTGCCAAAGAGAAGGGAGTTGAGGGGATGGGTAAAAAAAATTATGCTTTATAGTGAAATAACACTTTTCTCTCTGAGTTCAGTAATAAGACAAAGATGTTCACTATTATCATTTCTATTCAACATTGCTTGAGGTCCTAGTCAGTTTAATAAGGCAAGATAAATAAGATGTACAAAGTTTAGAGAAAAATAATAAAATTGTCATTTGCATTTGACATGTTTATATATGGAGAAAAACTAAAAGAACTTATGGAAAACTATTAAAATTAGTAAGGAATTTAATAAGGAAGTTAGCTGCAAGCCCCCCCAGAAAGTTCTCATTGCAAAAAGACATTCTGTAACTATGTATAGTGACAAATGTTAACTAGACATTGTGGAGATTATTTCATAATATACACAAGTATCAAATCATTATGTTGTACAACTGAAACTAATATAATGCTGTACGTCAATTATACCTTAATTATAAAAAATTTAAAAAACAAAGCAAAACAAGAGACTCACCAAGTCATCCTTAGCTTTCCTGAAGGCTTGTCCACTCCATGGCTGCAGAGATCTGAACCTGCCCGTGTTGCAGCCCCTCTTGGTCAAGGCAGGCTTGGATTTGGGGACAGGACCTGCTCTGGACCAGAACTCACTGAGGTGGCAGTAAAAGTCTTCAGTGTGTCACTACTGAGACATAATGACTCCTAATAAAAACCATACCCAATGATAAATCTGCTGGTAAAACTAACAAAATTATTATTCTTCAGTTTATAAAAAATGATTTTGTTTTATTACACGAGCCAAGATTTTTAAGGTTGGTCACCGACCTGACTGGTTAAACGCCTTGATTCTTAAAGACGGTATAAAAACAGAAGGATCCGCTATTAGCTAGTTTATGAAACCTCTGAAATGGCAACCCTTAGGCTCCTTCTATTGTCTTCATAGGCAGGGGGTCATGGACCTTCCTATGTGCACTGAGGACCCCTTACGGTGGTCTTCTCCATGCTTCATGGCTCTGATTGCTGTTTCTCAGCATGACCGATGGGTATGTGGTCACCCACCAGTCAGCGAGGTCAGTGCGGTGACCACTGTTTCATTCTAGTTGTTGCCACAATGAACTGTTCAAGAGAGAGAGGGTGGAAAAAAGGCAACCATGCTGTGTTTTTCCAGAAGCTGCACCAATAATAGAGATATTTTATTTGATTCACTCTTGAACATTACACTTTCTCCACTCCCTTCTCTCCAGCAATTTGGAAAGAGGCTCTGCAAAGACTATGTCAGGAAATAACAAGATTATTCAGGGCTCCGCTCAGAACTCTGTCCTTCCCCAGTGGCTTAACGAATGTCCTTTGAATCTTTCTCCTCTTGTGCCACTTCCCCTTTCATTCTAACCCTTTGTTCAGGAGGGTAAAGATCATCTGGGATTCCCCAGCTGTTTAGCACACTTTTCCTAAGGAGCCAGTTGTGGGGGCCAATCTTCTACTCATTATCTTCTCAAAGAAGTTCGTCAGATCCTCGGGCAAATAAGGCCATTGGCCGTGTGGCCAGCAGCTGGTCATGGCAGGATGTGCCTGCGTTCACAGTATTGGCTGCCCAATTTCCATCTTTATTCTTAGACTTCTGTTACATTTTCTCCACAGAAACTCTAAGTGATGTGTCAGTTAGGACCATTTCTTTCCTACGTTATAAGGTCTAAGGTATATACTCTAAAGGTGAATTGGCCTCCTATTTCCCTTTGGCAGATATTTTAGCTCCTGAGCAGATGGACCCATGTCTGTTTTCATGGTTGTATTAGAATAAAAGCTGAGAAGACGTTATAAGTCTTTTCATCTAGACACCTAGTATTAAT
Organism: Lyroderma lyra; assembly: GCA_004026885.1. NCBI lineage: Eukaryota > Metazoa > Chordata > Mammalia > Chiroptera > Megadermatidae > Lyroderma > Lyroderma lyra. The sequence continues at coordinate 137,440 of PVJL010003534.1, forward strand.
CTCTGGACACTTATATTAATATCTTATCTACCTGCTGAGGAAGTATAATTCAGTTTTAATGGACAGGCCTAAAAGAGATTTCCAAAATGGCCTAGGAGACTACCAGATTAATAAAAAGCCTTGGGAAATAAGTAAATTGCTGAATTTGAACATGCATATAAATAAAACACCCCTAACTCTTCCCTTCTGCTGAAATAGACACTAATGCTCAGGCACTTGAAGAAATCATTTCCCAAACAACATTACTATGCCAAAAGACACTAAATGCCTCCCAAAGTAAATATCTCCATAACAATATACTATTAATGGAATCCGGTGTAACACAGAAATTTCTGGACCGTGTCAGAAAATGTGTTCATGTAAGCACCAGACACTCCTCATTTTAACCTCCCACTACAATCAAATTAATAATGGCAAAGTGCATTTTTAACCAAATAAGGCAACCCGAGCACAGGTGTGACCTGTTCCTTTTGCTTTCTCAGCAAATCCTAGCAATATCCTTATTAATATCTGTTGAATGGAGAAGGGAAGTAGATCAGCACAAACAACTCCATGACAGAATTTTCTTTCTCTGTGGTAGTGCCTTCCCTTATAGTTCTTAAATTTCTCTTCTGATCTAGCCTGGTGCACTCGGGCAAGGTGTGAAAAGAGTGCTTTTCCATTTTTCTCTCCTTCAATATTTGCATGTGATTTGCGTTCCTTGCCGGTTTACAAAACCAGCAGTGACACGCTTTTCTCTAGTCTGGCTCTTGCAATGTTAGGGAAGGCTTGGTGTCCATTGCGCCTTTCTAAATGCTCAGCAAGCTGCCCTGTGCTTCGCATCGGAATTCTCGGGAGCAGTCATCTCGTCATTTATGGCTTGGCTATCTTTCTGGTGCTGCCTTTATTCTGAGTATTTTCTCTTCCACTTGGCTGAAATTGCATTTATGCAGTAAAATCACTGAACTGAGGAGGATTCGCCCGCCTGCTGCTTCTCCGGGGCAAACAGCATCTGGAGAAACAACTCGTCATGGATCCGACAGTACCTCAGTCACACTGTGACCGTGCACGCAGGTTTAATCAGCTGCGCCACAGACGTAACTCACAGTGAATCCCTTTTGTTTCACTTGTCGTCAGAATGAATACACACAGGAAGCTCATTCAAGCACTACCATTTGCCATCCGCTGCCATATTAAACATTGATTTTATTTTCCCAAGTCAGAAATAATGAAATCAATATCCAACATGGAAAGTTATATTTGCTCATACCTTTTCATTTAGTTTCCTCCCACAAATTTTAAACATTTTACATTGCATTTATTTTAAGGATTAAGTTTGTGAGCTCATGGATTTAAATGTCAGTGAAGGTTAAGGATTAATTGCACATGAAACTGACTGTTAAATTCTAAAGTGAGAATAGTTATTATTAAATACACATGGAACTACTGCATTATTTTATTGTTATGATCCTCTAACTTATTCATTAATTTGTTCATTATTTATTTGACATATATTAATGCAGCAATTAGTATTTTTCAGAGATCTTAAAAATAAAAGAATAAATTTTGACATATAAAAGTGTTTTCAAACTGTAATACTTCCTAAAAATAATATTATATCTGAAAGTACGTTTTGTGTTTCAATTTATTGATTTATTCACAAAATGTTAGGCATTCATTGTGTATGGCTCATATTCACAGACAAATAAGAACTAGCCCCCACTCTCCAGGAGCTCACAGTTTAGTGGGACAGAAGGCACAGAGAAGGAGAGATCTGGTGAAGAAATCAGATAAGGTCATCTCATCCATGGTAAACTCATAGGTAGTTCCTGCTCCATAGGCTCCACAGAGGGGCAAAGGCAGAAACCAGAAACAACAGAGATGTCAGCTCTGAAGGCTTAAGGTATTTAGAAATGTTAACAAGATTATAGTGCCTAGTATAGGGATAATGAGGAATGTGACCAGAAATATGTGAGCAGGAGCCAGGATGTGAAAGGCTATGGTGCCTAGACTTTGTCCTTCAGTCATGAGAAACTATCAGTGATATTTATGTTAAATAATTGCATGTCAACTAAAAACTTTTCACCCTGTGTCATAGTTCATTATGTTATTAATGCAGTTTATTTTATGCTCAAGTTAATAATAGTAATGACAAGTCAGGGGCAGTACAACTGACCTCAATGATTTCCAAAGGTCTTCCTTTGGTATTGTACCCTACTGTGCACATTACTATTTCTTTGAGAGTGTCATGAACCCATTTTTAGACTCAGAAGATATGCATCCAGTTGTCACTCAATAGCTTTGTGACCTTGTGAAAGCCACCTGGTTTTTCTGAAATCTGGTCTCCTTATCTATCAAACAGGGAATAATGATAACCATACTCCCAAACTACCTCATAGGATTGTGATGAGAACTGGTTAAATAATGTTTATGAATCATTTTTAAGATGGCAGAACATGACACATGAGAAAGGTATTATCATTATTATTATGATTTAAGGAGCTGAGGTAAACCTGAACTATTTGGCAATTAGACATCAAAAACAATCTTTTTTCCAGGAGTACCAGATATGTAACAGCTATTTTACAAATATGTAGTAGAAATTTCTTTACTTAAACATCAAGTCTTTGATTGAGAATTAACAAAAATGTTTCTAGGTGAATTGATTGAAAACAAGGGCTCATGGCATGTCAATGGTGTAAATGGTGCACCTAGAGTTGTACAGTACCTTACCTGCACAAACATGCCCACCGACTTTGCCAACATAGGGATTTGATAAGAGAGTATGGAGAGAATACTGGAAAAGCAGTGTTTGAAGAGATATGAGTGAAAGTATAAAGATTAACCTTAAAAATAAGCAATGTGAATTTCCACTGTTGGCCAAAATGGAGTAAGCCCACTACAATCTTTCTCTCGCTGATTATAACCAGAACTCTGAATAGCATATAAAAAATGCTTGAGGACTTTGAAGGATAAATGTAGCAGGCTAGTTGGGGAAAGAAGTCAAAACCTGCAGCACAAACCACCAGCCCGAGGATTACTTTTCCGTGTTTCTTTCCCTCTCTATCTGCCAGCTTTGATCTAACGATGAGCCAAGTCTGGGAATCGTGCAGTGGGCATGGACGAGAATAACTCTGAGCAAAATCACCTATGTCTTGCCAGAGAGCTGGAGAAAGGATCCAGCTGGATGATCCTTCTTTTTCCTCTCTCCCTCTGCCTTGTGTCAACCCAACTGTGATGCTGCTCGACTACAGCACCCATGGTAGCCATGGCACGAGCATTGAAAATCCTGGAGACAACTTGTCCCTCCAAATAGAAGACTCAGGAAAAGGAACACCTGTAGTCTCTCTCTCTCTCTCTCTCTCTCTCTCTCTCTCTCTCACGTGCACCCAAACACACACCCAAACACACACACACACACACACACACACACACACACACACATCAACATACCCCAAGGTAATCAGGTACACAGAATTGCATGATAGCAACAGGACTTAAACTCTAAGTGAAGGGGATCCCTTAATTCTCTGTTTATACAGGTCCCAGGCTGACTCCCAAGCTGTGTATGTATGGAACAGACCCAAATACACTTAACAAAAGATCTGAGAATAAAGCTATTATCTAACCTTACTGCCTAAGGCTCAGAATGAACCCTCAGTGGTTCATGCACATAGGTTTTGAAAACCAAACATTGGAACTGCTGCCCACAAATGGTAAGACAGAACTTTTCATCTAATCATATCTGGGTTGTTTGCCTGCTAAAACAAACAAAATCAGTATCATCCAGAGGATTTTACTAGGATCTGAAGTCTCATAATATTCAAAATGTCCAGGATACAACAGAAAATTACTCAACACATAAAAAGATAAGAAAACCTGAATAATCCTTAAGAGAAATGATAACAAACATCAACCCCAAGATGACACAGCTATAGGAATGATCAGATAGAAAATTAAAAGCAGCTATTATGATCTTTATGTACTGTGAGGCAAAGGTGAAAAATTTTGAAATAAATTTAAAAATGTAAATTATCAGCAGAGAAACACAATAAGAAAGAAACAAAAATTTAAAACTGAAAAGTACAATATATGCAATAAAAGTTGTATTAGGTGGGCTCAGCAGCAGAATGAATAGAACTAAGTGAGAAAAAGATTTTAAAACAGACACTCATGGATGTGTAGGACAATATCAAAATGTCCAATTTATTGCCAATGGAGTCCCAGAAAAAAAGGAAAAAGAGATGGATGCAGAAAATATATTTGAAAAATTAATGACTGGAAACTTCCCAAATTTGGTGACAGACATACGTCAAAGTCAATGAATGAGCTCCTAACCAAATAGACACACAGAAAACCATACCCAAGCATGTCATACTCGAGGTAGATGAACATCAAATGCATTGTGCAAAATCAAAGGTCAGCAAACTATTTAATCTGTAGCCCAAATCCTGCCACATCTATTCATTTATGTATTGTCTGCGGCTGCTTTTATGCTACTATGGCAGAGTTGAAAAGTTGCATCAGAGACAGAAGGCTCACAAAGCTAAAAATATTCATTACCTGGCCAATCCCTGAGTGTTCCCACTCGGTGTTCACTGATCTCAAATAAATGCTTGTTGCCTCTTCCTTAGAAAAACCTTTTAATTTTTAGGTTAACACCTGGATTAAGTGAAGGAAGGTAGACACAAAAACTACATATTACATGGTTTCATTTACATGACACTCTGAAAAAGGCAAAAACATTAGGATGAAGAATAGATCCCTGGTTCCCAGTGGTTGGGCTCAGACGCAGAGATTCACTATAAAACGCCAGCATTTTGGGGTGTGATGGAACAGATCTGTGTCTTGTTATAGTAACTGTTACACAATACTATGCACTTGCTAAGCTAAGATAACTGATAGAACTGCACATCCAAAAAAAAAAAAAGAAAAAGAAAGAAAAGAAAAGTGAGTCTTCCTGCATGTAAACTAAAACTAAATTAAAAAAAAAAAAAAAAAAAAACAAGCCAAAAATAAGTGCTATATATAAATGGCACATGTATTAATTAGTCTGGACTTTTTGGCTGCAAGTTGCAGAAACTGAAATGATTGTTCATCACCAAAAAAAGAGAAAGAAAAAGAGGGAGCAATGATTCATTGCTCAGATAGCTGGAAGAGCTACTTTGGTAGATGACAAACCTAAAGGCAGTGCTTTAGGAACCAGGGCTGAGATGGGACCTGGCGATCACCGTGGCCGGGATTCTCTTCCTTCCTCAGCTCTCAAATCTTACGTTCTTGGTCTGTGTCCTACTGATTTCCAGGTGGCAGAGAATCTGTCCCATAGCAGGCCCCATTTAGTAGCCCAGCAGGAAAGAGAGGATTTTTTCCCTCTGTCTTTCAACTCCAGGGAAGGGTGGTGACCTGCATGGTCACAGACTCGTACCTTGATCAATCACTGTTGCCGGGAAAGGAAAAGCACTAGGATTAGCTAATCCTACCCCTGTGGCTATAGGACTAGGGTCTGTTTTGAGAAGAATGGGATTGAAAAGTTTTGGGGGGCACAGGCTCAGTTAACGTCATTAACCATAAATGAATAAAAGTATAATACACCTAATAACACAACTTGTATTTTATTTCTACTCAACATCTATTTATAGTTTCTTCTTACATTAGGAAAACATTGATTTGTAAGGCAGGTTAAAGATTTTGAGGCACTCAACCCAACCGATTTGTGACTTTTAGGACTAGGAGCCAATCTTAAATTGAATATGAAAATATTTATTTCAGGTCCCAGTGTATTTCACTGAAGTATTGATATTTCAGAAAATGATGAAAGGGAAATGACCTAATGCTAATAGGCATTTAAAAACCTTATTATCAAGTATATCAAGACCATACTGTACCTCCTCCATCATTAAGGTTTTTTTCCTTTGGAGAACCAGTCTTTAAACATTTTAGAATTCTTTTTTAAAAATCAAATCTAGATAGTTTCTCTTGTTAAAAATAAAAGATGCATCATTTTAAAGATTTTCGCAGGAAATTTTCCATTATGATTGAATTCAGCTTGCTAATTTTCCTGCCTCTGTGTCATTGAACTAAAACTAATATTCTCTTTAAATAAAGAGCAAACATACAAAAGCCTTAATTTTCTCTTTCCATCTGGTATAAGTTATAAAGAAATCATTAACAAGTATAAAACCCCTTATAAAGTAGAAGATGCAGACGCTTCTTTATCTTGTTTTTCTTCCTCATTCCGCAGTATTATTCCATGGGCTCCACCTGAAAGGGTTAGTTTACACAGAGAAAATCAAATACACACTCATCTCAAGTCCCTAAATTACCAACCAGTAACAGGAAAAAAGGAAAACAAAAGCTGCCTTCCATTTGTCTAGCCTTCTGGCTCATCGACCATGAAACAAAGCCGGGGCTGCTCATTTGCAGCCCTGTATTGATGACTTCTTCCCAGGAGGGAGCCACAAAGGGAATCGGTCACCCTCGAACTCTCTTCTATGCTGGGGAAGCAAAAGCAGATGAAGAAACTGGAATATGACTTGCCTGAGAGCAACTCTGAACGATTTCAGAGAGGATTTATGTCATGTAGTGCAGAGTTTTTAAACCTAACTTAATAAGCATGAATCTTCTTTGTAAAAGAACATGGTGCATATCAGAACCATTTTTATACTTTTCAAGTGTAAATGGAAGCAAAGTTTCCCATCAATGGAAAATCCTGTCAGTATAGCAGCAGCTTCAAGGAAGTTAATTCATCCTTTTTTTTTCTCCTGTGCATTAAAGTTATTTTTTCACATATTTTAATTTTCTCTACCTTTCTGTTTTAAAACTACATGCTTAAGTGATGTACGATAGTTAAAGCTGAGAACCTTTTACAAATTGTTATTAGGGCAAGCCTGAAGATTATTTCATTATTAGAAAACCATTTAAATTCATCTTAAGCAATGCCAATCTGGTACAATCAAGTTTAATGGAGGAAGTTATTCAAGAACTCGTCTCCTTCTTCCAAAACGTGTGCCGGTGTGAGGGGCTGATCTCAATCCTTCCAGTTTTCCAGAATTGAAGACAAAGGCCAATTCTGAGAACAAATGGTCCTAAGTAGCCCCCGCATAATAGAAGTGTGTCTCAGCGTCTATTGATGGACAGCCATTACTGGTATAAAACCTGTTTCAACCTCAGCCTCCCTGCCTGAAATGAGATAGCCCAGAGGGAAGAGGGAGGAGCTGGGCGGAAAGCCCCTTCCGGAGGGGAGGCCTGCAGGAGAGGCTCCGGCGCCAGGGCACTGGGAGGCTCCCCTAAGGAATTCAACCCAGAATGGTTCGTTCGCACATCCTCGCGCTTCATCACTAAGTTACTTCACTCAGGATCACAAACTGAAACAAATAATAATAAGCAGAAAGGTAATGCAAACAATGAAAAGTGCTTTATTGATTTGGGTAAATACAATCATGCCAGTAAAAACATAAAATGAAAAATCAACAAACTATCGCAGAAAAATGAAAAAAAGTAATAGATTACTGTATTTTAATTAGATTGATGCTTTTTTTTTGAAAAAAAGGAAACAATTTATTTCTTCATATTGGTCTGGCACAGTGGTGAATAACATTACAGTTTCTGTTTTCAAACTTGAATGTTGTCAAAGTGGACCTTCACATACTCATGTTTTGCCATTGGTTTAGTGTTTTATTTTCTTTATTCATTTAGTTAGTAATTTAAAAGCAGAATATATATCAACTCCTTAAAGATAGTATTCAAATTCAGAAAAATATTCATGTATAAACACAGACCAAGCAGATACAGCATCTCATAGTGTGCAGTTTCACATTTTTACATTTAAACACAGATAAAAGCTCCAAGTGGCTGCTTAGACTAACAGAATTGAAGTTCTCTAATTCTATTTCCTTCTCTTTACAATCACTATGCCATCATTATTTAACTTTGAATCACTGTTTTAAAATGGAAATGTGAAATACCTTGGTGATTGTTTCCAAATTGAACGGTTATAAACTTACTTTTGAAAGCAAGTTATAGAATGCCTGTATGTTGGGAGCCAGCTGATTAATGAGAAATTTTCCAAATTAACTTTCATACAGAATAAATAGTTATTAAAGGATAAGCAGTAAAAAAGTATTCATTTGAAGTGTGCTCTCTCTTTCTCTCCCCCCTCTTTCCGTGTGTGTGTGTGTGTGTGTGTGTGCACGTGCGCACGCGCGCATGTGTGTGTCTAACCAGTAATTGTTTAGAACTTCGACCAACAGAAGTTATTTACAGGGAGAACTGCTTTATCATTGATATTAAATTGCCAGTGTATGGTGATGATACAAGGCATACAGACTTACAGTTGGTTTTATTATTGTTTTTAAATTCTCTACAGATGACATAGTGCCTTATTACCTACACTGAGGTGGACCCCTGCCACCACCCAGTCCTTGATACACTCACTACTTGTCTCTAAGGATGCTATAGACAAGAAAATCATCTTTAAGGTCTACGATCTTGTTTAAGAAGGGGAAACTGGTTTCTTTTTTGCCGACTGAGTGTTCGTTTGGCCATTGGGCTTGATGATGTAGCTTGGTGTTTTCAAGTGGAAGAAAGTTGACAGTGGCATAGCCTGGTGGAGGAGGACAAAACTGTTTCTGAAGTCCCCAGTGTGTGCCTGTGACTGAGGCCCCAGTTGTTGAGTTATGGTGCCTATGGAGGTTGTTTGGGATAAGTCCGGATCAAGCTTGTCCAACCTGTGCCCATGGACCACATGTGGCCCAGGACAGCTTTGAATGCAGCCCAACACAAATTGGTAAACTTTCTTAAAACATTATGAAAATTACTCACAGACCTTTTTTTAGCTCATCAGTTATCGGTGTTAGTGCATACACTAACAATAACTGATGAGGTAAAAAAAAAAAGTTCTGTGCATAATGTTCGTAATTTTGCATGGCCCAAGACAATGCTTCCAGTGTAACCCAAGGAAGCCAAAAGGTTGGACACCCCTGGTCTAGATAATGAATTACATTACCAAAACAAAAGAAACAGTGACCTCATTACTCATTACCATGAAAAAGAGGCTGCCCCCTTAATAGAAAAAATAAAAAAGGAAATCAATTAATTTGCTTTGTGTAGCCTCATAACCGTTTATGAGACCTGCCCCAGCACCCCTCCCATGTCCTCTCATCCATGCCTCTGCAAGGCTAGTCTGTGCTAGGTAATAGGGGAAAGAAGGAGGGTGGGAAGGGATCTTTAAATTGAATTTAAGAGAGAAATTTTAACTGGGAAAGATGAACTCTTAACAAAGAAAATGACTTTGTCTTAATAACCAAGCATGTTTGACAAGTTATGGAATCAGTCTAAGATGTTTTTGAGGGAGTCTATTACCTACTGGGAAAAATGCATTCAAGTGGGGTGTCAATAGGCCAAATTATTAGTAATAGAAGTTTTTGAAAAAATATAGAAACTTTCATTTTTGTACTTGTATAAGTTAAGATTCCTCTCTGAGCCATTTAATATCAGTTGTATTCCACTTGGTACAAGACGGGTAATGCACTGCTGACCCTGTACTGCTTGCTACTCACTGGGAACCTAGAGAATATTTTCCTAACTGTTCTCCTTGTCATTTGTTTCTAGGACTTGTGCTAGTCTGACCCATGACTTTATTTTAGAGATTTGCTCCTTTTGACACTAACCTTTGAGTCTTGTGTTTATCTCCACATCACCTAAGGTTTCAAGAATCCCAAGGGATCACTTCTCTGCCTTTTGGCTGAGATCAAGTGTAAGAATCCCAAGAGAGAACCATTTCGTTCAGGAGCTGTTACCAAAGATATGTGCCTGGGTCCAACAGGCACAAAATTCTCTCTCAAAAAGTAGCCAAAAGCTATTGCCTAAATAATGACAACTCATCCTCTTCAAAAGACATAATTTTTCCTTTTTGTTTTTCAAACTTTTGTTTTATACTATTTCTTTTTTCTTTCTTTTTATTCTGCTCTGTGTTTTCCAGAGGAATGCCCCATAATTTTCTGGTGGACTGGATAATTATAAGGTCTAAATGATTTCTTTTTCTATAAATGTCTCTTAAATTGTTATACTCAAGTCTCTTTAAATAATGACTAGAAATTGTTAAATTTGAGTTATGCATCCCTTCATTGTAACACTGGAATATCTTTTGAGGCTATTCGTTGTATTGGGCTAAGAAATTGCTTTTCTTATCTGTGTTTACAGAAAAAAGAACCATGCTATTTCAAACATGTTTTATCTTTGGGCTAATTTTTCTCTAAATGTGTGACTATTGAGCACTGTATCTTTCGTAACAAAGATTGTAAAGATATTTTTTTAAATGTTAGGCAAGTTTTATCATAGCTATTATTAGCTTGGAAGACTTCGAAAATATTTGTTTTTGTTTTTTTATTTTTGGATATTCAATACTCACGATGACCCACTTGTATCTTCTATAAGTAGGAATAATAGAGAAAAATCTAAGCAAAATAGAAATTGTAATTCCTCAAAAACCAACCCCCATAAGGGTTTTTAAGGGTCTGGTGTGTGTGTGTGTGTGTGTGTGTGTGTGTGTGTATTTCCTGATTTAAATTTTCATCTGAATTTCCCTCCTGGATTTTGCCAAAATCATATTTCCCTAAATGTCCCCAGACCTCTGCTGAACTAGGTCACATAATATACCCCCCAAATATTGAGAGTCCTCACAAATAAGAGCTAAGGTAGCTGTCCACAGAATGACACTTGAGATAGATAGGGCCAATTAGGTTTTTGACAACTTTTCATGAGCTCAGGGAATGAGACAATTTCTAGGAAACATATTACCTGTATCTTCTAGAACACCAAGTAAAATAATAGCCTCATGCTTGTAAAGCCAATTATAGTTTATACCATGTATCCACATTTTAAAATTTATTCTTCCTCATAGTAATCCCATGAAGTATATATTATTACCCCCATCTTTTTTTTTTTTTTTTTTTTTTTTGGGTATGTGGATAGTTCCCTGGGCGGGAATCGAACCTAGGCCGCAGTGCTGACAGCGCCAGCGACGAAACCCCCATCTTATAAGATACTAATTTACTTTCTGAATATCATAGGCCTCAAAATCTAATTCCAGGTCAGTCAGTTCTTTTTTGCTCATCCTCAACTTTGGCTGTACTTTTCTGGTGGATAGCTCCCTCCTTGGGAAGCCTGAGGACAACCTCCTGCCCAGAACACCCTCTGCCCCCAACACAGCAAATCTCTGCACTCATGGTATCACTGCAGTGACCATATCAGCAATTTCAATATAAAAGGGGAGATTTCTCCCCACAAAGGGACTCTATCTCCCACATGACCCATTGTGACATAATGTACGTGGTCAGCCATTTTAAAGTTCATATACCTAAAAGAAAGTCAAGAGAGTCTCGAAATAACTATTAAAATACAGAATAAATTTTTATATTGCTTCATTCAACTTGATTCAAGTTAAAAGAATCAAATATCCTCTTCTATTCATTCACTAGTATATTCCTCTTCCAGTTTCCCTCTACAGTCCTTGTACTTCACCCTCCTGCTCTTCAGCTGAAGCCAAGTTCCCCAGTGCCCAAGGAAAGTGGAGACCTTTTCTGTTTGGGTTCCAGGACTCCTGCTGAGACTCTTGGAGTAACTCTTCTCTTGTCATCTGACCTCTGACTTAGCATCATTGAGTCTGTCCAGGGAAATACCCAGAACTCGCAGGCCTCTTGGTTGGCACTCTGCTTATTTCTAGCCTTTGGTGGCTAGACTCTGAGAATGTCAACTGTCCTCTAACATGAGGCCAGGAATTCTGGAAGGGAGGGAATTCCATCTTGTTCACCTTTATATTTCCAGTTCCTAATAATGTAGTGCCTGGCATCTACTAGAGATTCCATAAACATTTAGTGGATGAATACATGAGAAGTCTGTGTCTTCTCAGTTTGTGGTAGAAAAAAACTAAAATGAGAAAGAAGTGAACTTGTCAAAACATGTGATTGTTGGTGACAGGACCAGGACTTGAAGCCAAAACTATTCACTCCTGTTCCAATGTACTTCCTCTGTGCATATAACATGCAGCCCTTTCAGTCATTTCTGTTCCAAGTCAATGCTTTCCTAGTAGGCAGATTTTCTTCAATTTTCCTAAACTAAATATGCTAAGTGACCTCTGTGTAATCTCTTGGCCTCCTACCCACAAGGACCTATAATTTCTCTAAAAGTTCCACTGCTTTCATCACAATGCACAATGTCTTCTACAGCCCCATTTCATGTGGGCAACATTAGTGCATCAACAGGGAAAAAATAATTTAACCTATATAACCTTTCACGTAAACATACCATACCACATGAACAGAATAAAAATTTTACAGGTTGAATCATTTTATTATAAAACTAACAACTATAGTAAAATTTTGAGCACTTCAGAGGCTGTAAAATGAAACATAAAAGTCCCTCCCCATTGATTCCAAGTGTTTCTTTCTAGATGTGAATAGTATTCACAGTGTCTTATGTATAGGCTGACCAGACATACCATTTTAAATGAGACAGAAAACAACAATAGTTATTTCAACCAGTATATATGATCAGCCTAACGACACCTTGACTTTATCCCAGTGAGACTAGACTGACCATATGTACCATTTGAAGCAGAATAGTGCCATTGTTTTCTGTCCTCTTTAAAACAGTGTGTCTGATCAGCCTACTTATGTATGCCACCAGGAAGCTGTCTTACAAAATCATGCATATACATCACATATCCTTTTAACAAAAAACACAATTGGCATTCATATTTAAAACAATGTCAAATGAAGAAAACAATCTTCAGAGTGATAGAGGAATAAAAGCAGGTTGAAGAGATTGTAACATTTACACAATTTAAAAGGCACACAAATAATATTGTATTTATGTTACTTATATTTGTATGAAAAAGCATAAAAATAGATTAATCAGATAGACATTAATCTCCTGCGATTCTCAAGTGGTGAGTGAGGTGCCAGAATTAGGGGATGAAGGACAAAGGGATTTCAATTTTATCTGGAATTTTTTTCTTTACACACACACACACACACACACACACACACACACACACAGAAGGAAATATGACCAATGTTAAGAATTGTCCGTTTCAACTCTAAGTTCCTTAAGGTGGAAAACAAAGGGTGATTTTTAACACATTCAGAAAAATTGGCTTTCCAAGTTCCAAAGCTCTGGAAGTTCCAGTAACCTCTAGGAATACCTGGGTATCTTGCCACTAAAATTTGGTGTCCTTTCTCTCCAGCTACGCCCTCACCCTACTGCCTTCTGGATCTGCCTTCTGGATGGTTATTGAGGTTTGAGACCGATGCTCAGGGCCAAGGAACCTGAGGGTGTGCACATGAGTGCACAGCCACGTTCAGAACCGTCCACAAGGCAGTGTGTGGCAAACTGCTAAAGCCTCCTCCCTGCTGATCGATTCCTCTCCCCCAAGTAGTTGCACATTGCTTCTCATCCGTATTTGTGCCTTTTCACTTGCAGCATAAGTCTGGGTTAGAAGAAGGTCTCTTCGAAATGGCCTTCTATAATCAATGATACTAAAGTGTTTGTGCTTTATTGTGTTATGTGATGAATGGAAAAGAGATTTCAGAAAGCCAGCTCTTCCTGTTTGAAAATTTAAGACAGACTTAAGACAAACAGATCACTTGGAACAGGAGTGGCTCAGTGTTGGGGCCAGGCACTGTCTGTCCCCCAGCCATGCTCTATGCCAGAACTACCAGCATGTACCTAGCTTGTGATCCGGGAGCATCCTACCTGCTTGCTAGTCACCGTTTCTCCACCCCAGTTGGGTGTCCTCCCAAGTAGTAGCAGCATCCCCAGGGCCCTGTCTTCAGCACATCATGAAACCTCAGAGCGGAAATTTCTATTAAAGCTCTGTGTGGATGATCTTCCATTGTTTAAAGGGGATACTTTTGACCTCATGGCTTGTGTAGTTAAAAGGGCTTTGGGGGTTTTTGTTGTTAAGAGGGTCGTTTTGTTTTTGTTTCCTTTTGTTTTTATTTTAGCCTTTCCTCTCTTTGTCTTTTTATGCAGACTACATATCTGAAAGGGCAGACAATGACTAAAGGTTTAGTGTGCAGCTTGCATATACATTATTTTTGGGAAATAGATGGATGGGAAATGAAATCATGGCTTCACTAGGCCATGGCGGCACACTCACCCTTGGCCCTTTCCCTGTGGTTCAGTACCTATTGTTTCTTTTTTCAAATATGTGATTGTACTAGCTCTTTCCTTATGAAAGAATTATCCTTATTTAAATTTTAAAAATAAGAGCAAAAAAAAAAAATTCTAAAGCTGAAAAAAAATTGCCAGTTTCAAGAATAAGTTTATGGGTGATAAACTATTCTCTGTACATTGCTTATTTTTAAATGTATTTCAAATAAAAATTTTAAAAGCAAAGTGGATTCATTTGATACATACTACTCTGCACTGTACTTTTTCCATTTAAAAGCATATCTTGTAAAGTATTAATTATTTTAGCATACATAGATCAACCTTATTTTTAAAGGGTTGCATATCACTTAACTGTACACTTAAAATGGTTCAGACAGTAAATTTTATGTTCTGTATAGTTTATCACAATTTCTTAAAATTGCAAAAAAAATAATCCAGGTTGCAAAATAGTTCATGGTACTTCAATTGGTTTACCACTACACTATGAATGGACATTTATGGTGTTTGTATTATATAGTTCTTTTGCTATCACAAATACTGCTCTAATAGATCTAAACACATATTTGTATTTTATTACATGCATCCCACTGTGGATAAAAAGATTTTTTTTCTAAAATGGCTTTTGGCTTACCATAGAATTTTGAGAGAATTTAAAAATGACTGCAGATGCTCCTCGATTTATGATAGGGTTGCTACATACCAATAAACCCATCGTAAGTTGAAAATAATGGAAATGCATTTACACATCTAACCTACCAAATATCATAGCTTAGCCTAGCCTACCTTAAACGTGCTCAGAACACAATATCCAAAACACACGGGCAGCACAGCACCCTGTCTGTCGGCTGTTTACCCTTGGGACCATGCCTGAGGCTCACGGCCTTTGTCCAGCACTGTGAGAGAGTATCTGCCACAATATCGCTAGCCCTGGAAAAGCTAAAAATTCAAAGGATGGTTTCTACTAAATGCTTATCACTTTCATACCATCCTAAAGTTGAAAAACTGTAAGTCAAACAAACCATCTTAAGTCAGAGATTGTCTGTGGCCTGAGCAAAATTTTAGACATATTCATTTACAAATACAAAATTTAGCCAAGGTAGTTTATTCGTGAAAATTATTTCTGCTTTGATGCAAAACTGCCATCTCTTTGTAATATTTTTATGTTTAAAACTTGGCTGCTAATAAAATTTTTGTTAAAATTTCACCATTAGTATTTTTTTAGTATTGGCTTAAGATTTAACCCTTGAAGAGTCCATTTCCAGTGGCTTAGATTGAATTTATCAGCTTCTTTGCTAAGATTAGGTTTTCATAAGTAAATAAATAAAACTTGAAAACAGAGGACACCATAGGGGTACAGAGAAAAATTCTCCCAAAGCAGAGGCACAATTCTCCACAAGGCAAACTTACCTCCTACTGAATTTTGTATAGGGAATATCCATCAATTTCATATATGCTTTTAATATATTGAAACCAAACTGTCATGTTCAACTCACAAAGAAAAGTTAAAAACTATAGCAGTGCAGACTTTAAAGTCTGTGTAAGCTGAATGTGGAACTCTGAGATTCTGGTGTTGCTGAAATTGCCCTACACATTTTTATTCTAAAATGTTTCCTGGGCTCTCATTAGAGGCATTACATTCGATATTTCTATTCATTCTTATTTTTAGGCTTTCATATTTCACAGATATTGTGGACTATGGGGATAAACATTTGCCTGGAAATTTGGGTGGATGCTCTGTATTTGGTGAGGCCAAACATGTGGCAATGCCTATAAAGGAAGGATGTAGTAGACATGGCACTGCATAGAATTTTCTCTCTCTATGCATGTAACCTTGGAGGAAACATGGTAATCATTTCCTATATTGATAGGCATTTTTATATTGTTTAAAAAATATGGTGAAGAGGAGTTGCATGCATTTTTAAAAAGAGTGTAGTAGAAACCAACCAACAAACGAATAAACACCAATGAACCATCATTCTTAAAACATCTGAATTTCCCTGATTTGGGTGACTATGATTGTTTATTATTAAATTTATTGGCGTGACATTGGTTAGTAAAAATTACATAGGTTCCAGGTGTACACTTCTATAATACATCGTCTATGTGTTGCATGGGGGACTGTGATCTTAATGTCATTGTGCTTATTTGTGTAAGTTTTCCCCTGGAGGGAGCTAGCCTTCACTTCAAGACACCACACCTTCCTCACCCACAGAAATTATAGCCTACTTCATTTATTTATGTTTTTGTTTTTGTTCCAGCCATCCAGAGTTTATAAATCCTGTCATGTGGCTGTGCACAGTAGTCCTAATAGCCATAAAGGAAGCTGGGTGTCAGCACTGATGAAGAGGGAAAATGGAAAAAGAATCAAATGTGTTAATATACTTTGAAGGGGCAGGTTGAGAGGGAGGGGGAAGGGGAGAGGCTTGGTGTTCTCTTGTTATTTGGAGACATGTAAGCTTGGGATGAGAAATGCAGATATGATTTAATTAACAGTCATAATATTTTTGCATCGCATGCCATTTCAAGGATTTGCATGCTATTGTCACTTGGTGATTGAAGAAATAGCTTTAAATTCACGCTCTGGTAAAATTTTTTTTTAATGATGCAAGAAGACACACTTTAAACTCCATAGCAAATGAATTGCTTTTTAGAAAAACTGAGTATATGTACTATTTACATATAAATAATGTACCCCTCATGCAGGTATGTATACATCTGTGTATAATTTTAAATGACAGGCACCAATTTAATGCAGAAGCTAAGGCTCATTAGTTCCCTGAGAAGGATTGATTCTCCATAGCTGGAATGGCACACACAGCTCCTAGATAATTTGTAATGAATTGACTTTTCCTTCAGCATACCTAATTAGTGAGTCTTTTGCTACTTAAAAAGATATAAAGATTTATACTTTCGTGAAATAGATAAAAGAATTATTAGATTTATATGGAACCATAAAAGACCTCGAATTGCCAAAGCAATACTACATAAAAAGAATAAGGCTGGTGGCATTACACTTCCTGACTTCTATTTATATTACAAAGCATCAATAGTCAAAACAGCTTGGTACTGGCAGAAGAACAGAAATATAGACCAATGGAACAGAACTGAAAACCCAGAAATAAACCCACAAATTTATGGACAAATAATTTTCGAACCTGAGCTGTGAACTCTCTCCATATACAAAAATTAACTTGAAATGGATTAAAGACCTTCATATCAGACCTGCAACAATAAACTGTATAGAAGAAGACATTGGTACTAAACTTATAGACCTAGGACTCAAGGAAGACTTCATGAACCTGTCCTCAAAGGCAAGGGAAGTAAAAGCAAAAATAAATGAATGGGACCATATCAAACTAAAAAGCTTCTGCACAGCAAAAGAAACCATCAACAAGGCAAAGAGACAGCCAACTGAATGGGAG